>ML805412.1:98814-108990 GCA_009831015.1 Picea engelmannii | reverse complement strand
TATCTGATTTTCTACCAGAGCCTTAAACTCTTTAAATTTATCAAATACCTCAGATTTCTTTCTAAGAAAATAAATCCATGTGTTCCTTGAAAAATCATCTATGAATGAAACATAATACATAGATTTACCTAGGGATGGAATAGTAATAGGTCCAAACACATCACTGTGTATCAAATCTAAGATCCCCTTTGCTCTTGTAGCACCAGATGGGAATCTTACTCGATTCTGTTTACCATATATGTAATGTTCACAGAAATAAAAATCCAGAGTGCAATTAGACATACCTTCAACCATACCTTTACCGTGTAGTGTTCGAAGGCCCTTTTCTCCAATATGTCCCAGTCTTTGATGCCACAACATGGTCTTCTTTCCAGGGACAATATTGGTCTTGTCTTCTTTATTTCTCTGTTTAGGGACAACATAACTGTTACACCCATTAGTATAAGTGTTTCCCAACAACTTGTACAGATTTCCACACCGAACTCCCCTCATCAACACCATTGCTCCTCGTACCATATTGCAAGTGTTCTTTCCAAATACAGTATCCACTCCTGCATCATTCATCTTGCTTACATATATTAGGCTTCTGGCTAGTTTTGGAATGTGAAGAACCCCAGGGAGAGTTCTAATCCTTCCATATTTTAGCAGCAACTTAACCCTTCCACGTCCCAAGATTTTTGTTTTCGAGTCATCTCCTAGGAATACATCACCACCATCGTATTTTTCATATTCTGAGAACCACTCCCTATGAGGAGTCATATGGTATGATGCACCTGAGTCGATCAACCAGACATCATGGTCTACATGTGTACTTGTAGATGCCAGGTAAATATCACCTCCTTCTTCAGTGGAGGTTTTTTCCTATGTGGAAGAGGTACTATCAGATCCCTTTGGTTTTTCAACCTTCTTAGACTTGTAATCTTTCTTATAATGCTCTGTTTTACCACACTTCCAACATTTCCTCAAAGATTTTCCTGGAGATTTATATCTACCTGTATATTTAGATCCCCACCTTGAAGGCTTACTAGGGTTTTTGTCTTGGGTACGCCCTCTTACAAGTAAAGCATTTGTGTTGTGACCATCCATGATTTTTCACCTCATCTCTTCAGATAACAAGGATGAAACTACATCATCATACTTCAATGTAGATTGAGTGGTACTACCAATTGCTACAACCAGATTATCCCAAGAGTCTGGAAAAGAACATAACAAAGTAATACACTTATATTCTTCTGCAATCATAATATTAACAGAGACAAGTTGACTTACCAGAGTATTAAACGCATTTAGATGTTTTGTCACAGAATCTCCATCTTCCATCCTAAGATGATACAACTTCTTTCGAAGAAACAACTTGTTTACCAGGGACTTTGATTGATACAAATTCCCCAACTTATCCCATAGTTCCTTGGCTGTAGATTCTCCTGAGACATTCAACAAAACTGAATCTTCTAGGCAGAGTTGAATAGTACTCCTTGCTCTTTTGGCCAAATTCTCCCAATCTTCCTTCGACATACCAGTAGCTGGTGTACTAGTAGTTTGTCTACTAGTAGGTTGTGTACCAGTAGCCTGTGTGCTAGTAGACGGTGTACCATTAGGTTGTGTACCAGGATACACAACGATCCATTGTTCTTTGTATACAAGAAGGTCCTCCATCTTGAGCTTCCATAGCTCAAATTTTTTAACGTTGAAATTCTTTATCTCGATTCTAGATGAGCTTGCCATTCCTCTTTCTATACTCGAATCTCCACTACAATAGCTCCCACTAAACCCAGGTTTATCATAGACCCAAGATAAACTTGATCTATTAAGACTGAGACAAACCCTCAACAACAAAGGCATCCCTCTGAAGCCAAAAACGAGCTCTGATACCACATGTAAGTTTTAAACCTATGAAGTAAAGAAATGCATATAGATTCTTAAGCAAAACAAAATTTAATCAATGGCTCATACACAAAGATTTTATACCAGAAACCCTCAATCGGGAAAACCTTTCTTATATTCATTATGTTGAATTTCACCATTCACTATACAATATATACAATGTTTTTAGGTATTCCATAGATACCAAAACCCTAATCCCTAAAACCAAGATTATTTTTAGTAAACCGCTAAAAATATCAAAATCCGCAAAAAATAGCAAAAACTACCCCAAAAAATTTCGGGGTGCTGCCCCAGGCTACCTCCCATTGCCGAATGCTATGCTTAACCAAGGGGGGCATACCTGCCCCCCCTAGAACCCCCCTAAGAAAGTGCTTGATGAACACGACACAAACATAGCACTATTACGAGGGATCGTCAGATGCAGTTGTCATATATGACGTGCCCACACACACACATGTAAAGAATATAACACATACCCAACAAACATTAGCTAGGCTAGAGATTTGGAATAGGCAGTGAGACACACTCTCCAAAGCACAAAACACACAATAGTATCTTGTGATAGGGAGTGTCAAATTCCATTTGCAACATTTTGTTCTAGGAAGCCCTTCTCACACAAGGATCAAACCTGAGGTCTCATTGAGATTGACAGAGTTAATTACCCTGCTTTGTTGATCTCAGTGTAGAGATTGCACATATTATGGGGGTCACTTGAAGGTATACCCACAATGATGAGTGGAAGCCTCTCGAGTTGATTTCAGGCTAGATACCTTGCCCTTGTGTGTGGATCAGACTGTCGACTATTCCCCCAAGCATCATTATTGCTTATGGTAACTTTAGTAGCCTATATTCTTAGCGTCTTACACAAGGTGACTGTGGAGGGGTAAGTCTTCACAGTACTTGGAATTGACGTTGGCCAGAATCACTCAGGATCCTTGGAGGGTATACTCATGATTATGTGTGGGAGCTTGCACCAGGGTGTAAGTCTGTTAAGAAGGTCGTCAACATAAATTTTCCACCCTAGGCCAACCCCTTCTTGTCTCGACGTCGCGACGTTGGATTTCATCACCAACTAGTGACTTCAGAATAGGAAGGTCTTGTTTGCTTGGTTATTGATTCCTAGATTTTACTAGTGCGTGTTGTTTGTTCCCATAAGATTGGCCATAGAATTTATTTCATGAGATTTTAGTTCGATCACCATTGACCCTCCACGTCGCTCATGTAGAATGCAAGGAATACCCCCAAAAGATCTGGAAGGTTCTCAACCCTTTCCTACCAACTCATCAAAGGGATCTCCTCAACAGAGTGAAGTCCAAGACGTTGTCACTCCACAATTGGAAGGAACTAACCCTTTAGACCAATTCTGAATTACAGATTCCCTAGAGGGATTACGACTTCCTCCTGACTCTGTGAGACATATTGTTCGAGTGAATTCATCTAGAGATATCGTTGTTCAGTCTTCTGGATTACCAACCGAACCTTTCATAGGCCCTGAAGGTCAGGATCCTTTTTGGACTACTGAAATTTTTAGATGGGATCTCTTTGTCTCAGGAGTAGGTGTTGATATCACTGTCACACATGAGCCACCCGAAACATCCGATCCAGACGTGACACCTCTTACTACTACCTATTATTTCCCTGGTTCAGACGCTCAGCCAGCCGACCATATCTTGATTGTCCCCCTTCAAATGGCCCATTATACAATGATCTCCCTCCTCCTTCCTCACTTCGCCAACTACAAAGTTTGCAAGGGAAGGCAAACTTTCTACGTCGTTTCATCCCAAACTATGCTGAGTTAACCCTCAGATTTATGTGACTTCTCAAGAAAGGTTATGATTTTGTATGGGATACCCCTGCCAACAAAGATTTCGAAGCTTTAAAACTGACTTTAACTCGTACCCCACTACTTTTCCCACCCGATTACAGTCGAGATTATTTCCTGTATCTCGTAGCCTTAGACTCTACCATTGCTATGGTTCTAGTCCAGGAGGATGATTGTCATGATGAACATGTCATTTATTATTTGAGTAGGAGTCTTACGACTACCAAAACCAAGTATTTACATGTTGAAAAACTGGCCTTGGCCGCCGTCCAAGATGTTCAACATTTCCAACACTACATCCTTTTACGCAAGACTATGATTTCCAACTGCAACCCTATGCAACACATTCTTACACGCCAATTGCCAGGGGGAAAATACTCCAAATGGATATTAATACTCCAGGAGTTTGACTTAGAATTCGAACGTGCTAAGTCCAAGAAATCCTTGGTGTTTGTCGAATTGATATGCGACCTTCCCTATTCTGAGACAGAAAATGTAGTAGATGATTCATTACCTGATGAATCCCTTTTTATGATCAATTTTGATGACCTTTGGTATGGGGATATCATTATATATCTCCAGACTCAAACTTTCTGGCACAATTTGTCTAGCATTGACCACCGTCGAATACATTACCAAGCCTGTCAGTATATTATCCTTGGTGATACTCTGTATCGTTGTGGGATTAACTCTTTTTTTCATCGATGCCTCACATTTGACGAAGTCGAGAAAGCCTTGAATGATTTCCATTCTGGAGCATGTGGTGGTCACATGTCTGGGTATGCTACTTCCCAAAAGATCTTACGAGCTGGGTATTTTTGGCCTTCTTTATTCAATGATTATATTATTGTTGTTCAAAAATGCCACGCTTTCCAAACATACAACAACAAAATACGATCACACCCTGCTCCTCTACACCCTGTAGTATCCGTTGGACCTTTTGAGAAATGGGGTATCGATTTCATGACATGTCACCCTCACTCAGCTGGGGGGCATGGATACATTATTGTAGCCGTAGATAACTTTATGAAGTGGGTCGAGGCGATGCCTACATTCGACAATACCAGAAAGACTGCAACACTATTCATATTCAATCACATCATTGCTCGGTTTGGTGTTCCTCAAGCTATTGTTATTGATCACGGTAGCCACTTCAGAAACTTCATGATGTCCGAACTCATCGAAAAGTTGGGTTTTCTCCATGAAAACTCAACGCCCTATTACCCACAGGCCAATGGCCAGGTTGAAGCAATAAACAAATTCCTCATTACCATGCTTCGATGAATGATAGGGATTCACAAAACGAGTTGGAACATGATGTTGTTTTCAGCATTGTGGGCTTACCGGACATCCGTCAAGTCTGCTACTGGGTTTACACCTTTCCAGTTAGTTTATGGCCTCGAAGCCATCTTGTCGATTGAATGTGAGATACTGTCTCTAAAGCTAGTCGTTGAACTTCTCCCAAACACTTCCGCTGAAGAAGAACGTCTGCTGTATCTTATGCAACTAGATGAAACCTGTCGTGATGCCAACCTAGTTATAGAAACCCAGAAGAAACGCGTCAAAGCCCAATACAACAAACATGTCAAGCCACACATTTTCTCTGAAGGTGATCTAGTTCTCCTTTATGAACAAGATCAAGATTTGCTGGTGGCCGAAAAATTTGAGGCTATGTGGAGAGGCCCTTATATTGTTAGATGAGTGTTGGAGAAAGGAGCCTACGAGTTAGTGGACTACGACGGTATCCCTTTGAGTGAACCTCGGTGTTATCTCCTCAAATAACACAGTCAAATTTGTTTATTTTAGGTGATAGGAAGTCATTGAAAAATACATTTCTAAATTTTTTAAGGTTCATTTTTTAGAGCCTTAGGTTTGTAATAAATTTTGAAAAACATTTGATTTGGTTTTCCCTTCAAAAAAGTCAAAACTCAGGTTTCGGTAGCTAAGCGCCTTTCGAAAAGGGCTTCTAAGCCACTGAAAGTGCATAAATTCTGCGTTTTTACTGCGCTAAGTCATCATTTTAAAATGATGATTATGAACGACTGAAGAATATTTTTGAGAAACGGGAGGAGGTTTTTGTTTCTAACACATCAAAGAATAATAACCTTTATCATTTTTCCTACAGGTTTCATATATTGGGAGATTCAAATTCATCTCTAAGCCCTAATTTTTGGATCTCAGAATTTCCCTGTTTGACACATGTTTTTGAAATGCAGATCCCAGGAAACTGAAAACGAATATCAAAAAACTAAGAGAGGTTTTTTCTCAAAAAAAACCAATATACAAAAGCCTCTTCCATTTTTTACACAACATTTTTGGTTTGAGATATATGGGTAAATCTTTGAGAAGAATATTTCCAGAAATTTTTGTCTTTTCCAACCACCTCACAAATTCGAATTTGAGATAGGAGAAGAGGTTATCAGATCCATATTTTGAGGATATTGAAATTGTTTCTAAAGGATATAAAGCCAAGAACATTTGATGAACAAAGGGGAAAATTTAGTCCTTGAGGTTGATGGTTCGACTTTGAGTACTACACTTATTGTATATTGTGAAAAGACTCTTTCTATAATATATTCAGCCTGTGAGCTTCTTTCATTGATATTGTTAGATCCTCTTTTCCTTTTCAGTTTTATGCTTATGAGTTGAACTATGTTCTTTATATGCGTTTACATAGTCCATAGGTGACTTTCATCTCACCATTTGATTAGTGAACAAAGGATCATAAGTAACTTTACTAGTTTCTTGACCCATCATATGTATTGTTTCATATATGTATGTTATGGTTAATTGATTAGTTTCTCATCTATTTGATACACTCCTATCTGATAATAGCTCTTGAAGGCCTTGCACTATTGAATAAGATTAGATAGTCTTGTGAGACAATCCATTAATATATTTATTCATATTGATCCAAACCCACACCTATTATTGAGAAAATAGTTTCCAAAAAGATTAAGTTACCAGGCATCTCTGACTTACAACCTAGGAGAGTTTCCTGGAGTGATAACACCCGAAATGGGATTTACTTAAAGAAGTACTATGCTTAGATCATCTGTGCATGAGTGCTTGTATTTTATTGTATCATACTTTTTGTGTGTTACTTTAGTGTTCTTTTTCGTTATTTGGTTTCTTCCCTCGACTGCTTACCTTGCACTGTGCTTGGTTTCCAGATGTTAGAGTCTTCACTACCCCACATTGGCTTCGAAAATGGTGCTAGTCATAGTAATCAGGTTGCATGGAAAATTTATGCACCTACAAATGAACTTATCAGTATACAAGGTGTTTGCCTCGGTCGTGCGACCAATAATAATGTAGAATATAGCGTCGTCATCGATTTGTTGACTAATGCCATTTCACTTGGTATCTGCTGCCTGGTTATACGACTTGATTCACAGCTAGTAGTGCTACAATTAAGTAATGTCTATGCTATCTGAAGTCCTACTTTATTGCGGGTATATCTACGAATTCGCCTCTTGGAACATCATTTTGATTATATCGAATATCAACACATTCCTAGATGTCTAAATACATTGACTGATGATTTAGCTAATTATGTGTTAGACATATATCTGAGACTTTTATAAAACCAATCACACATCACATGTATTATACAAAACAAAATAAGCCAGTAGAAGCCGCATATATATATATATATATATATATATATATATATATATATATATATATATATATATATATATATATATAACGATCAAACGTTTTACAAAAAGTTTTTGTCTAAAGACCAAAATATCAAAATATATGAAGCCCATGGATTCTACAAATTAGCATCATGGATGACGATCACGGTAACTTACAACTGCTCAGGCTACCCTACAGAGAAGTCGACTAAGAGACTCAGACACGCCTACAATATGGCGTTGATAGCGTCTTGGGATCTCCCTAATAGTGATGTCCGAGAAATCCGCAATCAATCCCTCTAAGTTCTGTTCATCTGCCTCGTAGTCCTCAACATCCCATCTTGCCACTGGAGCCACTTCTCCTCGTCTCTAAATGGGAGATGTTCTTGAAGGTCGATACGGCCCCACATCTGTGTCATCAAAAGATATTTTTTATTAGTCCTTGGATCAAAGACATAAAAACATTTTATATAATAAAATTTACAAAAAAAGTACAAAAGAACAAAATGTGTACTTCTTACCTAAGTCACCCCACTGAGCATCCTCGGGCAGAACCAAATATGGATCTCCTCAAAAATCCAAGCCAGCATATCCATAGTCATTGATCATCAACATCTAGGGTCTCAACCAGTCAAAAAATGAATCGTTATATTTGATTATAGGCCCTACTACATGTCGAGCCATGAGGTTACACCACCTTAGCATCCTCGGATCCAGTGGGGCCGGTAAACTCCAATCTACCCATAGATGCAGCAGTGGGACCCTCTCAAGGAAGAATGACACCAAAAGTGACCCATACCCGAACTGCTTCAGGTTAACCCTTTTGCACTTTTTCAGTTGCCTCTTCATACTGGGGAGAACCGCATGTGACCAATTGAAAACCCGAGGCTCTGTGCACTCTATTGCATATTGGAAATAGCTCTAGAGAGCCATGTGAAGAGCAGCGCTCCTAGCCATGCATGCAATGGTAAACAAGATAGTCCGCTAGGTTAGATTTTGGACACCCCAGATGGCGACCTTACACTTGCTTCTCTCCACCTCAGGAATACAATATTGGCGAACAAACTCACTCATAGGAAGTCCGCCGCCTCTACCTCTGGTCATAGTAGCATGGTATCCATGTCATGACAACCCCGTCAGAAAGTAGATACCCTCGATATCTAGTGTGAATGTGTGGACCCCTACATGAAATACCTATTGATCTACATCCCACATGTGGACCAAGAACTCTAACAATTTGAGTTAGGCTCTCATTCCCGGGATCCTGAAAATTTTTAAGAGCCCACATTCCTGGAGGGCAGCAATTGTACCTGGATCATTTCCGACAATGGCATCATCCTCCTCATGTTCTCTTTCCCTCCATTCCAACATCGTGATGATCAACACCTGCAATGGAGCCATGAGAAGGAAATTAGCAACTTTTTTTAACCTCTTGCATACATTTTTATTGAGCAAAAACTTGCATGAAAACCAAATTTTCGGCCCTCGCAGGTGAAGCTTGCACACAACGTGAGATTCTCGCAGGTGCACTGAAGCCCACATATGAGAATATTAGGTTCTTGCAGGTCCCGAATGACCCACCTGCGAGAATGCCTGAGCGCACCCACCGGCCCTAAAATGGATTCAAACACTTAAATTTGCCAATAAAAATGAATTTGAATCCATGAAAAAGTTGAAGAATCAGGAGATTACCTGGTTGGTCGAAACCGTTTGCCGAATGATCGCTTGTACCTCCCACAATCGAGCAAAGAAATTTGGGGAAAAAATAGGTGTGTTGGACAAGTTTTTGACAAAGTAACAATGAAATGGTAAAAAGAGATTTTTACCCATATTTATTCACTTTTTTACTATTTCTCATTAATTTTTTATATTATTTTTATTTTTCTTAAAAACCTAATACCTTAATGGCCTTGTGAGTATGGTTTTTCGTAGGTAGGTGACCTAGAAGCCTGAACGACGGTGTATGAGTATTTTGTTCCCTTTTTCGTCACATGTACGAATACCTTTTTAGGGTTTTGTAGGAAAAACCTTCATCTCAGTCTTCGTTCGTTCTCGTGCTCGAAAATACATGAGAACGCAACTGAGTATAATTTTTTCATCTTTTCGTACTCATCATGGCAACGCAAAAACAACGAAAATAAGGGAGTATCCTTTAATCTCTTTTCACGCTCCATAAAAATGAAAAGATTGTTGAGCGATCTTATTCTTTTCACGCCCATAAAAGTATTTGAAGAAAACATTCGATGAGCAATAGTTTATCACTTTTTTGGTCTTGTCGAACTAATTTACAAAAAAGGAACTGGGAGAGTTCTCTTTAAGTGTTTTTCAGACTCTCAAAACATGAAAAACCCTCGAGTTTTCTATATTTGGACTTGTGAAACAAACATCGAAAGGTCTTTTATGGGACCGAACCACTCTTTCCTAGGGTTCGTTAAATGTACTCTGAGGGACTCGTCCGAAGGATGAGCTTATATCGACAAACATATGTTATCCTCCTCAAGATTGTGTAAAAATAAAGAGGTACTCGCTAGAAATGGTGGGGGAAATTTTCGGAAAGGGATGTGTTTTAGTATTTGTATTAATGGTAGTAAGCATTGCTCTTAAATGTGACATCCCCTGTTCGTCATTTGAATCCGGGTTGGGAAATCCATTTGTCTCTTGTCTGACTTACTACAAGGTCATATCTGTTGGGACTCAGAAATGTCGTATTTTCATCCACCTTTCCCTTCACTATTCCTTACATTTCATCGCCCAATTAAACCTTCGTCATATCATTTTCATAAATACATTTGGGTTTCACATCATTATTTTCCACTTTATTCATTT
>ML805412.1:59298-98714 GCA_009831015.1 Picea engelmannii | reverse complement strand
TGTGAGGATTTGAAGGGATCATATCTTGTAATAATGGGAAAGTAGTTGATATTGGTTGAGAGAATAGTGGATCTGCAATTATGAGATGGTTATCTTCTTCATGTATATAAGAGAGTGCTCTCTCTTCATGAGAATTCAATTAGGATTGAATTAGGATTCAATTAGAATTAGAATTCAATTAGGATGTGATTGTCATCAGGAGAAGGGAATTCTTAGCTTTGTTATTCTTTCATGTTTTGTCATTTGACTATTGCAATATGATTTGAGATTGATATGTTGTATGAGCTCATTGTTGTTAACTCTTCACATGTTGTATTCCCCTTAGGCAATTTCATGCTTTCCTAGTTAGTGTTTCAATGCTTTCTTAGATCAGTTTGATTTCAGCAACATAAATTAGATTAGATTAGTTCTACTTCAGTCCTACATATATAGTGCATGTGCTTCGTCAGTCTACGTACCCCAGGTTGACAATTAAATGGTTGGGCAAGTACTACAACGTTATTATAACGACATAGATTTCGCCTAACAATATCTTGGGTCGTCTTTGAGTCAATGCTGCCAAGACCATTGTCGTGTCATTCATATGTTCAAGAGAAGTCCAAACAAGCCCTCCATTGAGTCGGCCATCTGCAGTTGTCCATTCTTACCATGCCGGCCTTCCCTGTGTCCATTTCAAATCATATTCATACTTTGACTTATCATTGATGGGGAATACATCAAGGCTCTCCTGTGACGAGTCTTTTTCCATCAAATCCAACTCATTATCTGGGAATAAGACTTAGAAATCATTTAGTACCTTAGAACCTGCATGCCTTAATGGCAAGTCTCTTCGCTTTCGACAGTGGATTCACATCATTGGTCCCTAATCGAGATATTCCTTTGAGTGTTCGACTTCAGCTCATTTATTCACATTTGTTCGTATTGTACTTAGGTACCTTGGGAGTCATTGACATCAATGGTGATTTCCCTCGCACTTGTTAACGATTTTCATCAATGACCGGTAATCAAGTGATTTCTACCATGTTTGACTTCGACACATGTAATCACATGGCTAGATTCATACTTTCAGACGACAGGATTGAAGACCCTGGGTCTCATCTTTTTGGTCCAGGTTGCGAAGGAGTATTTATGATTTGTATCAACGCATAGATCCAATTTGTATGTTGTGTGGCTATGTCCTAATATGAGTCTTGTAACATAGATCCACAGTGTATTCCCGGTGGTAATGTAGTATTTTGATGGCATGGCTCCACGGTGTATGATTGGTGGCCATGGCCTATATTTATGATTTCGTTCATTTGTGGTCTAAGAATGGCAATGCCTACCTCAGAACTGGTATTATATTCTGCAGATGCTTGATTGTTTGTAGGTTTTAGATTAGGTGCGCTCCTTTTTTCTGACACACACAGGCATTTTACAAAGTGTTTCAGCTGTTATGAGCTCCAGCCTCACACTTTGGGGGGCATTCTGTTACACATTATTTTTGTCACTCTGGTGATGTCTCTACAGTTATGTGTTCAAGCTCTCATAAGGACCTTTTTCCTAAGAAAAGTGACTATTTTCTTCATCTACAAAACATATTTTTAAGATGAGTTCGCAGGATACATGTATTGTAGGGTGTGAGAAACTCTAATTCCTGCAGACAACTCTATACTCGGAGTGCGAGATGTTTCCAGTCTGATCTATAGGTAGGGTGCGAACCTGATTCAAAGCTTAAAAGGAAGAGGAAGTTAGGAAGGTTCTAGAAGAGGATCTTCTAGAAAATGAGTTGGAATTTGTATGGTTGGCATCCTACTGACTTTTCAGATTTAGTGGGATCATCCTCATCCCTTTAAACCATCTCTCCTTCTCCTATATAATGAAAGGTTTCTAAAGGAAGAGGTTAAGAAAGATTGAATAGAGAATTGATGAAAGAATAGATTCAGAATTGTGTGAGGAATCCTGTTTGAATTGATGCTTGAGGCCTCCATTTGTCCATCAAGCCATAATGGATCTTCTTCATGCAAGTTTGGAGCAAGAGTGTGTGTTAGAATAAAGGACCACTGAAAGCAAGCTTGCGACATCAAGGCAATATGGTTGTATCTTCTACTTTCATTTAATATAATATAGTGGCATGTCCCTTTCCCATAAAATCACTCTTATTTTATTGCATAATTCCTTGATCATATGCATAGGTTTTCATTGAATATGCTTTAATATCTTCACTTTGGTTGGTTTGTGTTGTCTTGGATCTAATATCGCAAGAACACTAGAGAGAAGTAGGAACAACAAAGACCTAAGGAAGCGATATAAAGGTATGTAACTCATTCCTCCTTTGGTAGTGTTAGGAAAGGGTGGACCAAACCAACAGAACAAAGGACAGAGAAAATATGGACAATATCAGGACAACTATTCCAAGCCGCAAGGAAAGAAGGACACTGAAAAGACAAAGAAAGATACCGAGAAGTGGTGCAACTTCCATAAGAGCCCTTGGCATAACACTGTTGACTGCTGCTCAAAGCAGTCATTGGTGGCTGAAGTGAAAGCCTCTGAATCAGATGTGGATTCTGAATCTGAGCCAGAACCAGAAAGGGGAAGACGGATCATTGACGTGGAACCCAGTGCCACCGTTGCTACCACCAAGCTCCAGCATGGTGAACCAGACAAGCCAGAAGAAGGAGAGCACCTCTTCCATTCACATATGTGGGTAAAAGGCACCCTGTTTCACTTCATCATTGATAGCGGTAGCCAGAAGAACCTTATCTCAGTAGAGGTCATCAATCATCTCACCCTGCCAACATCGTCGCACCCATAACCCTACACCATTGGATGGCTCCGCCAAGGAAGCGATCTTCACGTCAGCCAACAATGTCGACTTTTGTACGACATCAAGCCCTTCAAAGATGAAGTATTATGTGATGTTGCTCCTCTCGAAGTTTGTGATTTTATTTTGGGCCAACCTTATTTATGGAAATGTCATGCTGTGTATGAGTCTAGGCCTCATAGTGTTATTATTACTTTGAACAAGAAATTGTCCCACCTAGTGCTATTTCCTTTATCTTTGCTAAGAAATGTAGGAAGGTCATCCCTCATATGGGGAAGTTTGTCTTCTTCTTGATTCTCTCTTAGAATAACTAAAATATCACAGCCACATCCAGGGTCTCTGCGACTGACCTCTCCATACAACAGAAGCAAGTAGATAAGGTCGTGGAAGAATACTCAGATATATTCTCCTCACCTACAGGGGTACCTCTACACTACCAGGTCAAGCACCCAATTGATCTGACCCCCAGTGCACCCCTGCCCAATGATCCAGTCTATCACTGCTCTTTGTTAGATAATGAGGAGATCAAGGGACAGATCAAAGAACTGCTCCACAAGGGGCACATCCATCCTAGCTCATCGCCTTTCAGGAGCCCAATCATGTTGGTACAGAAGAAATATGGAGCCTGACAACTCTATATTGATTACCAAGATCTGAATAAAATCACAATAAAAAATCGGTACCCGATTCACCGAATCGACGACCTCCTTGATCAACTCACGGGGGCCAAATACTTCAGTAAGATTGATCTGAAGTCTGGCTACCACCAGGTCCCGATAGAATAGACAGATGTATCGAAGACCACCTTCAAGTCAAAGTAAGGCATTTTTGAATGGTTGGTAATGCCCTTTGGTTTAAAAAATTCTCCAGCCCCTTTCATGAGGATGATGGACGATATCCTGCAACCATTCACCAATACTTTTGTAGTGGTTTATCTGGATGAAATTCTAGTTTACAACAAGACTTGGGTTGAACACTTGCATCATATTCAATAGGTTTTGCACACCCTGCAATAGCACAAGCTATATGCCAACTTGGAAAAATGCTCCTTTGGCATGGACAGGGTCCATTACCCGGGCTACATCATTGATCAACATGGCGTACATGTGGCTCCAGCAAAGATCAAATTCATCCTTGACTAGCCAACTCGAACAACACTCACCGAGCTTTGGAGATTCTTGGGCCTTGCCAAATTCTACCGCAGGTTTGTGTTGGGATTCTCCCATATTGCATGGGCCCTCAGCCAAATAAACAGGGGTGGTGGTAAGGCAAAATTTGTGTGGGGTCGATCCCAGCAAAAAGAGTTCAATGATTTTAAGCAGCTCTTGTGCTCAACCCCAACACTTTAACTACCAGACCTGCAACATCCCTTTGAAATCGAGACAGATGCTTCATACTATGTTGTGGGTTCCGTTCTCACTCAGCATGACCACCCCGTGGCCTATCATAGTGAGACACTGTTAGATACTGTCCATAAGTACCCTACTTATGAAAAATAAATGTACTCCATTGTACAAGCCCGCCGCCAGTGTAGACATTACATTCCTGGGAAAGAGACAGTCATCCACACTGATCATAAGACACTATAGTTCATGAAAAAATAGGGAAAATTGCAGAATGACCTCCATCAAAATTGGTCCACATACTTGCAGCAATTCCACCTCAACATCAAGTATAAAACATGAAGCACCAATCACGTCGCCGATTGCCTCAGCAGATCGTCAGTCGCGGAACTCACCATAGTGCTAGACTCTTGCTACCAAGAGACATCTGGATGGCCCCAACTCTATGAGATAGACCCTGACTTTGCCACCACCTACCAAATGTTGTGTGCAAACACAATTGTCGATAATTTCCATCTTCAGGATGGGTTTTTGTGTCGTCTGAGACATATCTGTGTTCTATCAAGTGAGCAAGCAAAGCTGATCTGAGAATCCCACTACAGTCGGGTGGTAGGACACTTCAGCATCGAAAAGATAGTGGCGATGCTACATAAACATTTCTACTGACCGAAACTTCGACAGGAGGTTAGCAAGTATATCAGGTCCCGCACTGTCTGCGCTATTGCCAAACCAACCACTAAGAAACAGGTTTTGTACACCCCTCTTCGTAGTCCTAACAGGCCATAGGAATCCATCTCAATGGACTACATGTCGGGCCTTCCATCCACTAAGTGGGGAAATGACTGTGTTTTTGTGGTTGTTGATCGCTTTTCTAAGATGACGATTCTGGTTGCCTGCAAGAAGAGCATCACAACAGAGGCCACTGCTGAGCTCTTCATTGAATGAGTGTGGGTACATTTTGGAATCCCACAAACCATTGTCTCAGATCAGGATAGTTGATTTCTCAGCACATTCTGGACGAGCCTCTGGTCACTGCTGGACACCAAGCTTAACAAATCCACGACCTTCCACCCCCAAACAGATGGCCAAACCGAGGTTGTAAATCAAATGATTGTGCATATCCTTCGCATGTATAATTCAAAGTACCCTCACACATGGGATGAGATCCTTCCCTATTTCCAACATAGCTACAACTGAGCCCTGCATAGCTCAACCAGCCATAGTTCCTTTCAGGTGGGGTTGGGATTCCAACCATTGGGTCCCATAGATGTTGCACTTCCCCTTGCGGTCACCTCGATCGACTCATCTCCTGTTCCAAATGAATCTTAAAAATCCACCCGGTTCATTGAGGAGATCCAGAAGATCCGTCAACAGGTTCAATATATCCTACAGAAGTCCAATGACAAGTACAAACAACGCCATGATCAATATAGGGTGCCACATAAGTTTCAGGTGGGCGACAAAGTTTGGTTTCACTTGCAGAAAGAATGCCTTACAAGACCCCATCGGAAGCTTCACCCACTCTGTTATGGGTTGTACACTATCAACAATGCCATGGGGGACAATTCTTTTGAGCTCAACCTTCCTCCCTTCGTTGGTCTGCACCCAGTGTTCAACCTGGATCTCCTTCACCCTTATTTCTCACCATTATTGGACACCTCAGAAGTAGCAGAACAACTGACACCAACATAGCTCAACCCTGATTGCATATAAAAAGTATCCAATGATCATATTTTGGACACACATATCAAGGGCACTCGACAACAAAGGATCCATCTTTATCGAGTCGTCAAAGCATGACAACTCCTGCACCAAGGCAAGTGGCTCACCCAGAGACAAATTCAATAGAAATTTCCTCATCTCATGGGGGACCTCAATGCAATGGAGACCATTTCTTCCTAAGGAGGTAGGATTGATCCATATGGATATCAGTGGCCACCCACCTTTTCCAACTGGCTCAAAATAGTTTTCTGATAATTTTGGCAATTTACTATTTTTAGCAGTTTTAACTTCTGGGGCCATTTTGAGGGCCTAAATGAAGGTTTTTCAGGATCGATCTTTTCAATAATATACAAAATCATGATTGAGCCCGCAAAATGAATCTCCTCGAAGATACCTTTCCAACAGGCTATCACACGCCTAAAACGAAGATTGTATGCAAAAGTTACGACCCCAGGAAGTTGATGTACTAACTTACCCAAATGGGGCCCACATGAATTTTGGCGCTTCATCTCCTAGGGTTAGGTTTTTGGATGTCTATGGTTTTTGAAATTCTTGTTTATTGTAAAAATTCCTTTAGAGCCTCATTGTAATCTTTTTCTTGTGAATGCGCGCAACTGTCACATCTCTTCTCAGAGATAAGTCGCCACCATTCCAGCAAGCTTGTTTCCACTGCATTTTATAGTTTCAGCTTATTTCGTTATTGAATAGAAAACCAATTTTACTATATCTCTGTTATTTTGTGTTAAGAACCTGTTAATAATATGTATTCATTTCATTCTGCTCATAAAATCCATATCAGTGGTATCAGAGCGGTCTGCTCCTTGTCGTCTTAATGCATGTCTTCAACGAGGTCGAAGTACAAAGAGTTGGGTCTCGAGCTTGTTTCTCTTGAGGACATAAGCTATCGCATGCCCAAGTGACCTCTCATGGTAGGAGAAAATAAATATGATGGGACATGATATCCTTTCAAACTATTGATTGAGGAAGCCCTCACGCAACAGAGGAACGATATGATGGATAGTTTCGTGCAAATCTTTCGGTGACTACCAACAGGCGACACATCTTCTTTGAAAAGAGGCGTCGCCCTCTTCAAGGTACAAATAAACTTTGATATTCCTATATTTGAAGGTCAGATAGACGCAGATGCTGTAGATAGGTGGTTGAATCTACTAGAAAGGTATTTTTCTGTCCATAACTTTTCGAATAGAGAAAAAAATACTTTTGTGCTCCTCAAAGCCATTCCCCATGTCAAATATTGGTGGGAAACTTTCTATGAGCAAAAGGAAACAAAGGAAACCTCATTATTTTCAGTCATAGCCACCTGGGAATCCTTCAGGGATGTTATTAAGGAACAATACTACCCTGTCGAAATTTATGACGTCATGTATACCAAATGGACAACACTGTGGCAAGAAAGAGACCAAGCAGTGTCAGATTTTACAAATATCTTCCATACCTTGCGCACCAAGATGGGTATCAAATATTTGGAGTGACATCTGGCACTCAAGTATCATGGTGCTATGCATAGATACTTGCAGACCGAAATGGAATTTCTGGACATATCATCCTTGGGTGCAACCTACCTTGGTTTTGCTACATGGGAAATTTATGCACCTACAAATGAACTTATCAGTCTACGAGGTGTTTTCCTCGGTCGTACAACCAATAATATCGCAGAATATAGCACCGTCATCGAGTTGTTGACTAATGCTATTTCGCTTGGTATCTACCGCCTGGTTATATGACTTGATTTGCAACTAGTAGTGCTACAGTTAAGTAATGTCTATGCTATCCGAAGTCCTACTTTATTGCGGGTATATCTACGAATTTGCCTCTTGGAACATCATTTTGATTATATCGAATATAAACACATGCCTAGATATCTAAATACATTGACTGATGATTTAGCAAATTATGTGTTAGACAAATATATGAGACTTTTATAAAACCAATCACACATCACATGTATTATACAAAACAAAACAAGCCGGTAGAAGCCGCATATATATATATATATATATATATATATATAACGATCAAAAGTTTTACAATTTTTTTTTGTCTAAAGACCAAAATATCAAAATATATGAAGCCCATGGATTCTACAAATTAGCATAATGGATGACACTCACGGTAACTTACAATTTCTTAGGCTACCCTACTTAGTAGTCGACTAAGAGACTCAGACATGCCCACAGTATGGCGCTGATAGAATATTGAGATCTCCCCAATAGCGATGTCCAGGAAATCTGTAGTCAGTCCCTCTAAGTTTTGTTCAACTGCCTCATAGTCCTCAACATCCCATCTTGCCACTGGAGCCACTTCTTCTTGTCTCTGAATGGGAGATGTTCCTGGAGGTTGATATGGCCCCACATCTGTGTCGTCAAAATATATTTTTGATTAGTCCTTGGATCAAAGACATAAAAGCATTTTATATAATAAAATTTACCAAAAAGGTACAAAAGAACAAAATGTGTACTTCTTACCTAAGTCACCCCACTGACCATCCTCAGGCAGAACCAAATCTGGATCTCCTCGAAAATCCAAGCCAACATATGCATAGTCATCGATCATCAACATCTGGGGCCTCAACCAGTCAAAAAATGAATCATTATATTTGATTATAGGCCATACTATGTGTCGATCCATGAGGCTACACCACCTCAGCATCCTCGGATCATGTGGGGCTAGTAAACCCCAATCTACCTGTCAACACAGCAGTGGGAACCTCTCAAGGAAGAATGACACCAAAAGTGACCCGTACCCAAACTGCTTCAGGTTATCCCTTCTACACTTTGTCAGTTGCCTCTTCATACTGCGGAGAACCCATCCGACCAATTGAAAACCTGAGGCTCTGTGAACTCTATTGCATATTGGAAATAGATCTGAAGAGACATTTGCGGAGCAACACTCCTGACCATGCGTGCAATGGTAATACTAGGTCAGATTTTGGACACCCCATATGGAAACCTTACCCTTGCTTCTCTCTGCCTCAGGAACACAATATTGGGGAACATACTCGCTCATATGAAGTCTGCCGCCTCTACCTTCGGTCAGAGTAGCATGGTATCCATGTCATGACAACCCTGTCAGAAAGTAGATATCCTCGATATCTAGTGTGAGCGTGTGGACCCCTACATGAAATATCTATTGATCTACATCCCACATGTGGACCAAGTACTCTAACAATCTGAGTTGGGTTCTCATGCCCGGGATTCTGAAAAATTTTAAGAGCCCACATTCCTGGAGGGAAACAACTATACCTAGATCATTTATGGAAATGGAATCATCCTCCTCGTGTTCTCTTTCCCTCCATTCCAACATCGTGATGATCAACACCTACAATGGAGCCATGAGAAGGAAATTAGCAACTTGTTTTAACCTCTTGCATAAATTTTTATTGAGCAAAAACTTGCATGAAAACCCAATTTTTGGCCCTCGCAAGTGAAGCTTGCACACAGCGTGAGATTCTCGCAGGTGCACTGAAGCCCACCTACAAGAATATTAGGCTCTCGCAAATCCTAAATGGCCCACCTGCGAGAATGCCTGAGCGCACCCACCGACCCTAAAATGGACTCAAACACTTAAATTTGCTAATAAAAATGAATTTGAATCCATGAAAAAGTTGAAGAATCAGGAGATTACCTGGTTGGTCGAAACCGTTTGTTGAATGATCGCTTGTACCTCCCACAATCGAGAAAAGAAATTTGGGGAAAAAAGAGGTGTGTTGGACAAGTTTTTGACAAAGTAACAATGAAATGGTAAAAAGGGCTTTTTACCCATATTTATTCACTTTTTTACTATTTCTCATTAATTTTTTATATTATTTTTATTATGCTTAAAAACCTAATACCCTAATGGCCTTGTGAGTATGGTTTTTCGCAGGTAGGTGACCTAGAATCCCGAATGACGATGTACGAGTATTTTGTTCCATTTTTCGTCACATGTACAAATACCTTTTTAGGGTTTTGTAGGAAAAACCTTGAGCTTAGTCTTCGTTCGTTCTCGCGCTCGAAAATACATGAGAACGCAATCGAGTATACTTTTTTCATCTTTTCATACTCGTCATGGTAACACAAAAACAACGAATATAAGGGAGTATCCTTTAAGCTCTTTCATGCTCGATAAAAACAAAAAGATTGCCGAGCG
Source organism: Picea engelmannii (assembly GCA_009831015.1). Classification (NCBI taxonomy): domain Eukaryota; kingdom Viridiplantae; phylum Streptophyta; class Pinopsida; order Pinales; family Pinaceae; genus Picea; species Picea engelmannii. Next base: position 88,697 of record ML805412.1, on the reverse strand, counting down.
ATCTTGTTCTTTTCATGCTCGTAAAAGTAGTTGAAGAAAACGTTCGATTAGCGATAGTTTATCACTTTTTTGGTCTCGACAAAATAATTTACGAAAAAGGAACTAGGAGAGTTCTCTTTAAGTGTTTTTCAGACTCTCAAAACATGAAAAACCCTCGAGTTTTCTATCTTTGGACTCGTTAAACAAACATCAAAAGGCCCTTTATGGGACCGAACCACTCCTTCCTAGGGTTCATTAAATGTACTCCGAGGGACTCGTCTGAAGGATGAGTTTATATCGACAAGAATATGTTATCCTCCTCAAGATTGTGTAAAAATAAAGAGGTACTTGCTAGAAATGGTGGGGGGAATTTTGGGAAAGGGATGTGTTTTAGTATTTGTATTAATGGCAGTAAGCGTTGCTCTTGAACGTGACACCCCCTGTTCGTCATTTGAATCCGGGTTGGGAAATCCATTTTTCTCTCATTTGACTTACTACAAGGTCATATCTTGGGTCGTCTTTGAGTCAATGTTGCTAAGACCATTGTCGTGTCATTCATATGTTCAAGAGAAGTCCAAACAAGCCCTCCATTGAGTTGGCCATCTACAGTTGTCCATTCTTACCATGTCGACCTTCCCTGTGTCCATTTCAAATCATATTCATACTTTGACTTACCCTGAAAATACGTTACTTATTTCGTTTCATTGATGGGGGATACATCAAGGCTCTCCTGTGACGAGTCTTTTTCCGTCGACTCCAACTCATTATCTGGGAATAAGACTTAGAAATCATTTAGTACCTTAGAACCTGCATGCCTTAATGGCAGGTCTCTTCACTTTTGATAGTGGATTCACATCATTGGTCCCTAATCGAGATATTCCTCTGAGTGTTCAACTTCAACTCATTTATTCACATTCGTTCGTATTGTACTTAGGTGCCTTGGGAGTCATTGACATCAATGGTGATTTCCCTCGCACTTGTTAACGATTTTCATCAATGATCGGTAATCAAGAGGTTTCTACCATGTTCGACTTCGACACATGTAATCACATGGCTAGATTAGTACTTTCAGACGACGGGATTGAAGACCCTGGGTCTCATCTTTTTGGTCCAGGTTGCGATGGAGTATTTATAATTTGTATCAATGCATAGATCCACCTTGTATGTCACGTGGCTATGTCCTAATATGAGTCTTCTAACATAGATCCAGAGTGTATTCCTAGTGGCAATGTAGTATTTTGATGACATGGATCCACGGTGTATGATTGGTGGCCATGGCCTATATTTATGATTTCGTTCATTTGTGGTCTGAGCATGGGAATGGATACCTCAGAACTGGTATTATATTCTGCAGATGCTTGATTGTTTGCAGGTTTTCGATTAGGTGCGCTCCTTGTTTCTGACACACACATGCATTTTACAAAGTATTTCAGCTGTCACGAGTTCCAGCCTCACACTTTGGGGGGCATTCTGTTACACATTATTTTGGTCACTCTAGTGATGTCTCTACAGTTATGTGTTCAAGCTCTCATAAGGACCTTTTGCCTGAGAAAAGCGACTATTGTCTTCTTCTACAAAACATATTTTTAAGATGAGTTTGCAGGCTACATGTATTTTAGGGTGTGAGAAACTCTAATTCCTACAGGCAACCTTATACTCGGAGTGCAAGATGTTCGCAGTCTACTCTATAGGTAGGGTGTGAACCTGTTTCAAAGCTTAAAAGGAAGAGGAATTTACGAAGGTTCTAGAAGAGTATCTTCTAGAAATGATTTGGCATTCGTATGGTTGACATCCTACTGACTTTTCAGATTTAGTGGGATCATCCTCATCCCTTTAAACCATCTCTCCTTCTCCTATATAATGAAAGGTTTCTCAAGGAAGAGGTTAAGCAAGATTGAATAGAGAATTGATGAAAGAATAGATTCAGAATTGTGTGAGGAATCCTATTTGAATTGATGCTTGAGGCCTCCATTTGTCCATCAAGCCATAGTGGATCTTCTTCATGCAAGTTTGGAGAAAGAGTGTGTGTTAGAACAAAGGACCACCAAAAGGAAGCTTGCGACATCAAGGTGATCTGGTTGTATCTTCTACTTTCATTTAATATAATACAATGGCATGTCCCTTTCCCATAAAATCACTCTTATTTTATCGCATAATTCCTTGATCATATGCATAGGTTGTCATTGAATATACTTTACTATCTTCACTTTGGTTGGTTTGTGTTGTCTTGGATCTAATCTCGCAAGAGCACCAGAGTGAAGTAGGAACAACAAAGACCTAAGGAAGTGATATAAAGGTATGTAAATCGTTCCTCCTTTAGTAGTAAATTCAATGATAGTTGCTTAGGGAAAGCGTCATGTCTTGTCCTGTTTTGTTCTAGATCCAGGTGGATCTAGGGAGATCTGTTAGTGTCTGCATATACCGATTTATCTGATAACACTTATTTCCCCACCATTATTGGACACCTTAGAAGTAGCAGAACAACTGACACAACCAGAGATCAACCCTGACTGCATACAACAAGCATCCAATGATCAGATTGTGGACACACATATCAAGGGCACTCAACAACAAAGGATCAAACTTTATCGAGTGGTCAAAGAAGGGCAGCTCCTGCACCAAGGCAAGTGACTCACCCGGGGCCAAATTCAACAGAAATTTCCTCATCTGATGGGAGACCTCAATGTAATGGAGACAATTTCTTATTAATGAGGGAGGATTGATCCAGATGGATATCTGTGCCCACCCTCTTTTTCCAACTGGCTCAAAAAGGTTTTCTGACAATTTTGGCAATTTACTATTTTTAGCAGTTTTAACTTCGGGGCCATTTTGAGGGCCTAAATGAAGGTTTTTCGGGATCGTTCTCCTCAATGAAGGCCAAAGGAATGATTGAGCCCGCAAAATGAATCTCCTCCATGATACCTTTCCAACGGGCTATCACACGCCTTGTTTATTGTAAAAAGGCCTTCAAAGCCTCATTGTAATCTTCTTCTTATGAATGCGCCCAGCCGTCACATCTCTTCTCAAAGATAAGATGCCACCATTCCAACAAGATTGTTTCTACTGCATTTTACAGTTTCAGCTTATTTCATTATTGAATGGAAAACTAGTTTTATTGTATCTATGTTATTTTGTGTTAAGAACCTGTTAATAATCTGTATTCATTTTGTTCTACTCATAAAATTTGGATCAGTGGTATCAGAGCGGTCTGCTCCTTGTCATCTTAATGCATGTCCCCAACATGGTCAGAGTACAAAGAGTTGGGTGTCGACCTTGTTTCTCTTGAGGACAGAATCTATCACACACCCAAGTGACCTCTCATGGCAGGAGAAAAGAAAGAAGAAGGGACATGAGATCCTTTTAAACCGTTGATTGAGGAATCCCTCACACAACCGAGGAATAAGATGATGGATAGTTTCATGCAAATCCTTCGACGACTACTAACAGGTGACACATCTTCTTCGAATGGAGGCGCCGCCCCCTTAAAGGTACAATTAAACTTCTATATTCCTATATTTGAAGGTCAGATAGATGCATATGTTGTAGACAAGTGGTTGAATCTACTAGAAGGGTATTTTTCTGTCCATAACTTTTCGAATAGAGAAAATATTACTTTTGCGCTCCTCAAAGTCATTCCCCATGTCAAAGATTGGTGGGAAACTTTCTATGAGCAAAAGGAAACAGAGGAAACCTCATTATTTTCAGTCACGGCCACCTAGGAATCCTTCAGGGATGCTATTAAGGAACAATACTACCCTGTCGGAAGTTATGACGACCTGTATACCAAATGGACCAAACGGGGGAAAGAAAGAGACCAAGCAGTGCCAGATTTCACAAATATCTTCGATACCTTGTGCACCAATTTGGGTATCAAAGATTCAGAGCGACATCTAGTTTATCCTTTCATGAGAATGATGGACAATATCATGTGACCATTCACCAATACTTTTGTACTGGTTTATCTGGATGAAATTCTAGTTTACAACAAGACTTGGGCCGAGCACTTGCATCATATTCAGTAGGTTTTGCACACCCTGCGGTAGCACAAGCTATACGCCAACTTGGAAAAATGATCCTTTTGCATGGATAGGGTCCATTACCCGGGCTACATCATTGATCAACATGGTGTACATGTGGCTCCAGCAAAGATCAAATTCATCCCTGACTGGCCAGCCCCAACAACACTCACTGAGCTTTGGAGCTCCTTAGGCCTTGCCAAATTCTACCGCAGGTTCGTGTTGGGATTCTCCCATATTGCATGGGCCCTCAACCAAATAAACAGGGGTGGTGGTAAGTCCAAATTTGTGTGGGGTCGGTCCCAACAAAAAGAGTTCGATGATTTGAAGCAACGCTTGTGCTCAACCCCAACACTTTCACTACCATACCTGAAACATCCCTTTGAAATCAAGAAAGATGCTTCAGACTATGCTTTGGGCATCATTCTCACTCAGCACGACCACCCCGTGGCCTATCATAGTGAAACACTGTAAGATACTGTCCGTAAGTACCCTACTTATGAAAAAGAAATGTACTCCATTGTACAAGCCTGCTGCCAGTGCAGACATTACATTCCTAGGAAGGAGACAATCATCTACACTAATCATAAGCCACTATAGTTCATGTAGAAATAGGGAAAATTTCATAATGACCTCCATCAAAATTGGTCCACATACTTGCAACAATTCCACCTCAACATCAATTATAAAACATGAAGCGCCAATCACGTTGTTGATTGCCTCAGCAGACCGCCAGTCGTGAAACTCACCATAGTGCTAGACTCTTGCAGCCAAGAGACATCTAGATGGCCCCAACTCTATGAGATAGACCCTGACTTTTCCACCACCTACCAAATGTTGGGTGCAAACGCAATTGTCGATAATTTCCATCTTCAGGATGGTTGTTGTGTCGCCTGAGACGTATATGTGTTCTATCAAGTGAGTGAGTGAAGCTAATCTGGGAAGCCCACTATAGTCGGGTGGTAGGACACTTCAGCGTTGAAAATACAATGGTGATGCTACATAAACATTTCTACTGGACGAAACTTTGACAGGAGGTCAGCAAGTATATCAGGTCTCGCACTGCCTGTGCTATTGCCAAACCGACCACTAAGAAATAGGGCTTGTACACCCCTCTTCCTACTCCTAACAGACCATGGTAACCCATATCAATGGACTACATGTCAGGCCTTCCATCCACCAAGCGGGGAAATGACTGTGTTTTTGTGGTTGTTGATCGCTTTTCTAAGATGGCAATTCTGGTTGCCTGCAAGAAGAGCATCACAACAGAGGCCACTGCCAAGCTCTTCTTTGAACGAGTGTGGGTACATTTTGGAATCCCACAAACCATTGTCTTAGATCAGGATAGTCAATTTCTCAGCACATTCTGGGTGAGCCTCTGGTCACTGTTGGACACCAAGCTCAACAAATCCATAACCTTCCACCCCCAAATAGATGGCCAAACTGAGGTTGTAAATCGAATGATTGTGAATATCCTTTGCATGCATAATTCAAAGTACCCTCACACATGGGATGAGAGCCTTCCCTATTTCCAACATAGCTACAACCGAGTCTTTCATAGCTCAACCAGCCACAACCCCTTTTAGGTGGAGTTGGGATTCCAACCATTGGGTCCCATTGATGATGCACTTCCCCTTGTGGTCACCTCAACTGAATCATCTCCTGCTCCAACTGAAGCTTACAAAGCCACCCAATTCATTAAGGAGATCCATAAGATCCACCAATAGGTTCAGGATATCCTACAAAAGTCCAATGACAAGTACAAACAGTGCCATGATCAATATCGGGTGCCACATAAGTTTCAGGTGGGCGACAAAGTTTGGTTTCACTTGCAGAAAGAATGCATTACAAGACCCCATCGGAAGCTTCACCCACTTCATTATGGGTTGTACACTATCAACAATGTTGTGGGGGATAATTATTTTGAGCTCAACCTTCCTCCCTTCGTTGGCCTACACCCAGTGTTCAACATTGATCTCCTTCGCCCTTATTTCTCACCATTATTGGACACCTCAGAAGTAGTAGAACAACTTACACCAACATAGCTCAACCCTGATACCATACAACATGCATCCAATGATCATATTGTGGACACACAGATCAAGGGCACTCGACAACAAAGGATCCATCTTTATCGACTCGTCAAAGCAGGGCAGCTCCTGCACCAAGGCAAGTGGCAAACCTGGAGCCAAATTCAACAGAAATTTCCTCATCTAATGGGGGACCTCAATGCAATGGAGACCATTTCTTCCTAAGGAAGGAGGATTGATCTATATGGATATCGGTGGCCACCCACCTTTTCCAACTGGCTCAAAATAGTTTTCTGATAATTTTGGCAGTTTACTATTTTTAGCAGTTTTAACTTCTGGGGCCGTTTTGAGGGCCTAAATGAAGGTTTTTCGAGATCGATCCTTTAAATGATAGAAAAAATCATGATTGAGAGCACAAAATTAATCTCCTCGACAATAATTTTCCAACGTTCTGTCACACGCCTAAAACGGAGATTGTATGCAAAAGTTACGACCCCAAGAAGTTGATGTACTAACTTACCCAAACAGTGCCCACATGACTTTTGGCGCTTCATCTCCTAGGGTTAGGTTTTTGGATGTCTATGGTTTTTGGAATTATTGTTTATTTTAAAAAGGCCTTCAGAGCCTCATTGTAATCTTCTTCTTGCGAATGCGTGCAACCATCACATCTCTTCTCAGAAATAAGCCACCACCATTCCAACAAGCTTGTTTCTGCTGCATTTTCTAGTTTCATCTTATTTCGTTATTGAATAGAAAACCAATTTTACTATATCTCTGTTATTTTGTGTTAAGAACCTGTTAATAATCTGTATTCATTTCGTTATACTCATAAAATCCAGATCAACGGTATCAGAGCGGTCTGCTCCTTGTTGTCTTAATGCATGTCCCCAACGAGGTCGGAGTATAAAGAGTTGGGTCTCGAGCTTGTTTCTCTTGAGGACAGAAGCTCTCACATGCCCAAGTGACCTCTAATGGAAGGAGAAAATAAATATGACATGAAAATTTGGGCCTGGGAACCCCTCACAACAAAAACTGGGAAAGGGCAGCCCCAAACCACAAAACAAAGGATAGAGAAAAGATGGACAGTATCAGGACAACTAGTCCAAGTCACAAGCAAAGAAGGACACCGGAAAGACAAAGAAAGATACCGGGAAGTGGTGTGACTTCCATAAGATCCCTTGGCATAACACTACTGGCCGCTGCTGAAAGAAGTCATTGGTGGCCGAAGTGAAATCCTCTGAATCAGATGCGGATTCTGACTCTGAGCCAGAACTAGAAAGGGGAAGAAAGATCATTGACGTGGAACCCAGTGCCAGCGTTGTTACTAGCAATCTCTAGCCTGGTGAACCAAACGAGCTAGAAGAAGGAGAGTGCCTCTTCCATTCACAGATGTGGGTAAAAGGCACCCCGTTGCACTTCATCGTTGATAGCGGTATCCAAAAGAACCTCATCTCAGCAGAGGTCGTCAAGCAGCTCGCCCTTCCAACAACACTGCACCCACAACCCTACACCATTGGATGCCTCCGCCAAGGGAGCGATCTCTGTGTCAGCCAACAGTGTCGACTATCATACGACATCAAGCCCTTCAAAGATGAGGTATTATGTGATGTTTCTCCTCTCGAATTTTGCGATGTTCCTTTGGGCCGACCTTATTTATGGAAATTTCATGTCGTGTATGAGTCTAGGCCACGTAATGTTATTATTACTTTGAACAGGAAATTGTACAGGATACCCGAGGCAGTCCCACCTAGTGCTATTTCCTTGATCTCTGCTAAGCAATGTAGGAAGGTCATCTCTCATATGGGGAAGTTTGTATTATTTGTGATTTTCTCTCAGAATAAGTGAAAGATTATAGCCACATCCAGGGTCTCTGTGGCCAACCTATCCACACAGTAAAAGCAAGTAGATAAGGTCATGGAAGAATACTCAGATATCTTCTCCTCACCTAAAGGGGTACCTCTTCACTGTCAGTGCAAGCACCCCATCGATCTGACCCCCAGCGTACCGTTGTCCAATGGGACAGTCTATCGCCACTCTTTGTTAGAGAATGAGGAGATCAAGTGACATATCCAAGAACTGCTCCACAAGGGGCACATCTGTCCCAATTCATCACCTTGCGGGAGCCCAATCATGCTGGTACATAAGAAAGATGGAACTTGATGACTCTGTATTGATTATCGGGCTCTGAATAAAATCACAGTCAGAAAACCGTATCGATTCCCCGAATCGATGACCTCCTTGATGAACTCATAGGGGCCAAATACTTCAGTAAGATTGATCTGAAGTCTGACTACCACCAAATCCCGATAGAATAGACATATGTATGGAAGACTGCCTTCAAGTCAAAGGAAGGCCTTTTTGAATGGTTGGTCATGCCCTTTGGTTTGACAAATTCTCCTACCACTTTCATGATGATGATGGACGATATTCTGCAGCCATTCACCAATACTTTTGTAGTGGTGTATATGAATGACATTCTAGTTTACATAAAGACTTGGGTCGAACACTTGCAGCATATTCAACAAGTTCTACACACCCTACGGCAGCACAAGCTATATGCCAACTTGGAAAAATGATCTTTCAGCATGGACAGGGTCCATTACCTGGGCTACATCATTGATCAGCATGGCGTACATGTGGATCCAGCCAAGATCCAAGTCATCCATGATTGGCCAACCCCAACAACACTCACCGAGCTTGGGAGCTTCTTGGGCCTTGCCAATTTCTACCATAGTTTCAATTTGGGATTCTCCCATATTTCATTGGCCCTTAGCCAAATAAACAGGGGTGGTGGTAAGGCGAAATTTGCGTGGGGCTGGTCCCAACAACAAGCATTCGATAATTTGAAGCAACGCTTATGCTCAGCCCCAATACTTTCACTACCAGACCTACAACATCCCTTAGAAATCAAGAGAGATGCTTCAGACTATGTTGTGGGCATCGCTCTCACTCAGCACGGCCACACCATGGCCTATCATAGTGAGACACTATCAAATATTGTCAGTAAGTACCCTACTTATGACAAAGAAATGTACTGCATTGTACAAGCCTGCCGCCAGTGGAGAAATTACATTCTTGGGAAGGATATATTCATCCACACTGATCATAAGACACTGCAGTTCATGTAGAATGACCACCATCAAAAGTGGTCCACATACTTTCAGCATTTCCACCTTAACATCAAGTATAAAATAGGAAGCACCAATCGTGTGGTTGATTGCCTCAGTAGTCCGCCAGTCGCAACACTCACCACAGTGCTAGAATCTTGCGGCCATGAGACATTTGGATGGCCCCAACTCTATGAGACAAACCCTGACTTCACCACCACCTACCAAATGTTGGGTGAAAATGCAGTTGTCGATAATTTCCATCTTCAGGAGGGGTTGTTGTGTCGTCCTGGCCATATCTGTTTTCCATCAAGTGAGCGAGCGAAGTTTATATGGAAAAACCACTACAATTGGGTGGCAGGACACTTCGGTGTTGAAAATATAGTGGCGATGCTAAAGAAACATTTCTACTGGCTGAAACTTCGACAAGAGGTTATCAAGTATATCAGGTCCTGCACTATTTGCGCTATTGCCAAACTGACCACTAAGAAACAGGGCCTGTACACCCCTCTTCCTACTCCTGATAGGCGATGGGAATCCATCTCAATGGACTACATGTCGGGCCTCCCATCCACCAAGTGGGGAAATGACTTTGTTTTTGTGGTTGTTGATCGCTTTTTCTAAGATGATGATTTTGGTTGCCTACAAGAAGAGCATCACAGTAGAGGCCACTGCCAAGCTCTTATTTGAATGAGTCTAGGTACATTTTGGAATCCCATAAACCATTGTCTTATATAGGGATAGTCGATTTCTCAGCACATTCTGGTCGAGCCTCTAGTCACTGTTGTACACCAAGCTCACCAAATCCACGGCCTTCCACCCCCAGACAGATGGCCAAACCAAGGTTGTAAATCGAATGATTGTGCATATCCTTCGCATGTATAATTCAAAGCACCTTCACACATGGGATGAGAGCCTTCCCTATGTACAACATATCTACAAATGAGCCCTGCATAGCTCAACCAGACACAACCCCTTTCAGGTGGGGTTGGGATTCCAACCATTGGGTCCCATAAATGTTGTACTTCCCCTTACAGTCACCTCGACCGACTCATCTCCTATTCCAACTGAAGCTAACAAAGCCACCCAGTTCATTGAGTGGATCCAACACATCCACCAACAAGTTCAGGATATCCTATAGAAGTCCAATGACAAGTACAAATAGTGCCATGATCAACATTGGGTGTCACATAAGTTTCAGGTGGGAGAAAAAGTTTGGTTGCACTTGCAGAAAGAATGCCTTAGAGGACCCCATCAGAAGATTCACCCACTTTGTTATGGGTCATACACTATCACTAAGACCATGGGGGATAATTATTTTGAGCTCAACATTCCTCCCTTCCTTGGCTTGCACCCAGTGTTCAACGTGGATCTCCTTCGCCCTTATTTCCCACCATTATTGGACACCTTAGAAGTAGCAGAACAACCGACACCAACAGAGCTCAACCCTGACTACATACAAAAAGTGTCCAATGATCATATTGTGGACATATAGATCAAGGTCACTCGACAACAAAGGATCCAACTTTATCGAGTGGTCAAAGTAGGGCAACTCCTGCACCAAGGCAAGTAGCTCACCCAGGGCCAAATTCAACAGAAATTTCCTCATCTGATGGGGAATATCAACGAAATAGAGACCATTTCTTCCAAAGGAGGGAGGATTTATCTAGATGGATATCGGTGGCCACCCACCTTTTCCAACTAGCTCAAAAAAAATTTCTCACAATTTTGGCAATTTACTATTTTTAGCAGTTTTAACTTCCGGGGCCATTTTGAGGGCCTAAATGAAGGTTTTTCATGATCAATCTTCTCAGTGAAAGCCAAAGGAATGATTTAACCCCCAAAAGGAATCCCCTCAATGATACCTTTCCAACGAGTTATCACACACCTAAAACGGAGATCGTATGCAAAAGTTACGACCCCGGGAATTTGATGTACTAACTTACACAAACGAGGCCCACATGACTTTTCGCGCTTCATCTCCTAGGGTTAGGTTTTTGGATGTCCAGGGTTTTTTGCATTCTTGTTTATTGTAAAAATGCCTTCAAAGCCTCATTGTAATCTTCTTCTTGTGAATGCGCGCAACTGTCACATATCTTCTCAGAGATAAGTCACCACCATTCCAGCAAGCTTGTTTCCGCTGCATTTTACAGTTTCAGCTTATTTCGTTATTGAATAGAAAACTAGTTTGACTGTATCTCTATTATTTTGTGTTAAGCACCTGTAAATAATATATATTCATTTCATTCTTCTCATAAAATCTGGATCATTGGTATCAGAGTGGTCTTCTCCTTGTCGTCTTAATGCATGTCCCCAACGAGGTCAAAGTAAAAAGAGTTGGGTCTCGAGCTTGTTTTTGTTGAGGAAAGAAGCTCTTGCACGCCCAAGCGACTTCTCATGGCAGGAGAAAATAAAGATGACGGGATAGAGGAATGATATGATGGATAGTTTCATGCAAATACTTCGGCGGCTACCAACAGGCAACGCATCTTATTCGAACGGAGGCACCACCCCCTTCAAGGTACAAATAAACTTTGATATTCCTATATTTGAAGGTGAGATAGACACAGATGTTTTAGAGAAGTGGTTGAATATACTAGAAGGGTATTTTTCTGTCCATAACTTTTCAAATAGAGAAAATATTACTTTTGCGTTCCTCAAAGCCGTTCCCCATGTCAAAGATTGGTGGGAAACTTTCTGTGAGAAAAAGGAAAGAGAGGAAACCTCATTATTTTTAGTCACAACCACCTGGGAATCCTTCATGGATTCTATTAAGGAACAATACAAACCTATCAGAAGTTATGACGATCTGTTTACCAAATGGACCACATTGCGACAAGAAAGAGACCAAGCAGTGCCATATTTCACAAATATCTTCCATACCTTGCGCACCAAGATGGGTATCAAATATTCAGTGCGCCATATGATGCTCAATTATCATGGTGCTCTGAATAGATACATGCAAACCAAAATGGAATTTATGGACATCTCATCCTTGGGCGCAACCTACCGATATGCTGTCAAAATCGAGCAAAAACTCAAACAAAATATACGACAATTTGAGCCTGGGAACCCCCCACAACAAAAGTTGGGAAAGGGCATCCCCAACCCACAGAACAAAGGACAGAGCAAACATGGACAGTATCAGGACAACCAGTCCAAGCCACAAGCAAAGAAGGACACCAGAAAGACAAAGAAAGATACCAGAAAGTGGTGCGACTTCCATAAGAGCCCTTGGCATAACACTATTGATTGCTGCTCAAAGCAGTCATTGGTGGCTGAAGTGAAATCCTCTGAATCAGATGCGGATTCTGACTCTGAGCCAGAACCAGAAAGGGGAAGACAGATCATTGATGCGGAACCCAGTGCCATCGTTTCTACCACCAAGCTCCAGCCTAGTGAACCAAACGAGCTAGAAGAAGGAGAGTGCCTCTTCCATTCACAGATGTGGGTAAAAGGCAGCCCGCTACACTTCATCATTGATAGCAGTAACCAGAAGAACCTCATCTCAGCAGAGGTCATCAAGCGACTCGCCCTGCCAACAACGTCGCACCCACAACCCTACACCATTGGATGGATCCTCCAAGGAAGCGATCTTCGCGTCAGCCAACAGTGTCGACTGTCGTACGACATCAAGCCCTTCAAAGACGAGGTATTATGTGATGTTCCTCCTCCTGAATTTTGTGATGTTTTTTTGGGCCAACCTTATTTATGGAAACGTCATGCTGTGTATGAGTCTAGACCTCGTAGTGTTATTATTACTTTGAACAAGAAATTGTACAGGATACCCGAGGCAGTCCCACCTAGTGCTATTTCCTTGATCTCTGCTAAGCAATGCATGAAGTTCATCTCTCAGACAGGGAAGTTTTTCTTCTTCGTGATTCACTCTCAGAATAAGAGAAATATCACAGCCAGATCCAGGGTCTCTGTGGCCGACCTCTCCACACAACATAAGCTAGTAGATAAGGTCATGGAAGAATACTTGGATATCTTCTCCTCACCTATAGGGGTACCTCTGCACTGTCAGGTCAAGCACCCTATCAATATGACCATCGGTGCACCACTGCCCAATGGGCTAGTCTATCGTCTCTCTTTGTTAGAGAATGAGGAGATCAAGCAATATATCCAAGAATTGCTCCACAAGGAGCACATCCATCCCATCTCATCACCTTGCGGTAGCCCAATCATGTTGGTACAAAAGAAATATGGAACCTGAGGACTCTGTATTGATTATCAGGCTCTAAATAAAATCACAGTCAGAAATCGGTACCTGATTCCATGAATCGACGAACTCCTTGGTAAACTCATGGGGGCCAAATACTTCAGTGATATTGATCTGAAGTCTGGCTACCACCAAGTCCTGATAGAACAGGTAGATGTATGGAAGACTACCTTCAAGTCAAAGAAAGGCCTTTTTGAATGGTTGGTCATGCCCTTTGGTTTGACAAATGCTCCAACCACTGTCATGAGGATGATGGATGATATCCTGTGACCATTCACCAATATGTTTGTAGTGGTGTATCTAGACGACATTCTAATTTACTGTAAGACTTGGGCCGAACACTTGTATCATATTCAGTAGGTTCTGCACACCCTGTGACAACACAAGCTATATGCCAAATTGGAAAAATGCCCCTTTGGCATGGAAATGGTCCATTAACTAGGCTACATCATTGATCATCATGGCGTACATGTGGATCCAGCCAAGATCCAAGTCATCCATGACTGGCCAACCCCAATAACACTCATTGAGCTTCGGAGCTTCTTGGGCCTTGCCAATTTCTACTGCAAGTTTGTGTTGGGATTCTCCCATATTGCATGGGACCTTAGCCAGATAAACAAGGGTGGTGCTAAGGATAAATTTGGGTGGGGCTAGTCCCAAAAAAAAGTGTTCGATGATTTGAAGCAATGTTTGTGCTCAGCCCCAGTACTTTCACTACCAGACCTGCAACATCCCTTTGAAATTGAGACAGATGCTTCAGAATATGTTGTGGGCGTCGTTCTCACTTAGCACGGCCACCCTGTGGCCTATCATAGTGAGAAATTTTCAGATACTATCCATAAGTACCCTACTTTCGACAAATAAATGTACTCCATTGTACAAGCTTGCCGCCAATGGAGACATTACATTCTTGGGAAGGAGACAGTCATCCACATTGATCATAAGCCACTACAATTCATTCAGACACGGGAAAATTGTAGAATGACTGCCATCAAAAGTGGTCCACATACTTGCAGAAATTCCACCTCAACATCAAGTATAAAACATAAAGCACCAATCGCGTTGTTGATTGCCTCAGCAGACTGCCAACCGCGACACTCACCACAGTGCTAGACTCTTGCGGCCATGAGACAGACCCTTACTTCACCACCATTGACCTAGATTTTATGAGAAGAACAAAATGAATACATATTATTAATAGGTGCTTAACACAAAATAACAGAGATACAGTAAAATTGGTTTTCTATTCAATAACAAAATAAGCTGAAACTATAAAATGCAGCGGAAACAAGCTTGTTGGAATGTTGGCGGCTTATCTCTGAGAAGAGATGTGATGGAAAAGTGAATTCGCCAAAAGAATATTACAATGAGGCTCTGAAGGAATTTTTACAATAATAAAGAATGACAAAAACCCTAGACATCCAAAAACCTAACCCTAGGAGATGAAGCGCCAAAAGTCATGTGGGCCCCGTTTGGGTAAGTTAGTACATCAACTTCCCGGGGTCGTAACTTTTGCATACGATCTCCGTTTTAGGCATGTGAGAGCCCGATGGAAAGGTATCATCGAGGAGATTTATTTTTGGGGCTCAATCATGCCTTTGGATATCATTGAGGATATCAATACCGAAAATCCTTCATTTAGGCCCTCAAAATGGCCCCGAAAGTTAAAACTGCTAAAAATAGTAAATTGCCAAAACTGTCAGAAAACTATTTTGAACCATTTGGAAAAGGTGGGTGGCCACCAATATCCATCTAGATCAATCCTCCCTCCTTATGAAGAAATGGTCTCCATTGCGTTGAGGTCCCCCATTATATGAGGAAATTTTTGTTGAATTTGTCCATGGGTGAGCCACTTGCCTTGGTGTAGGAGCTACCCTACTTTGACGACTCGATAAAGATGGATCCTTTGTTTTCGAGTGACCTTGATCTATCTGTCTAAAATCTGATCATTGGATTCCTATTTTATTCAGTCGGGGTTGAGATTTGTTGGTGTTAGTTGTTCTGCTACTTCTGAGGTGTCCAATAATGGTGGGAAATAAGGGCGAAGGAGATCCACGTTGAACACTGGGTGTAGACCAAGGAAAGGAGGAATGTTGAGCTCAAAATAATTACCCCCCATGGCCTTGGTGATAGTGTACGTTCCATAACGGAGTGGGCGAAGCTTCCGATGGGGTCCTGTAAGGCGTTCTTTCTACAAGTGCAACCAAACTTTGCCGCCAACCTGAAACTTATGCGGCACCCGATTTTGATCATGGCGTTATTTGTACTTGTCATTGGGCTTCTGTAGGATATCCTGAACCTATCGGTGGATGTGTTGGATCCACTCAATGAACTGGCTGGCTTTGTGAGCTTCAGTTGGAGCAGGAGATGAGTCAGTCGAGGTGACCGCAAGGGGAAGTGCAACATCTATGGGACTGAATGGTTGGAATCCAAACCCCACTTGAAAGGGGTTGTGGCCCGTTGAGCTATGCAATGCTTGGTTGTAGCTATGATGGACATAAGGAAGGATATCATCCCATGTATTAGGGTTCTTTGAATTATACATGCAAAGGATATGCACAATCATTCGATTTAAAACCTCGGTTTGGCCATTTGTCTGGGGGTGGAAGGCCGTGGATTTGGTGAGCTTGGTGTCCAACAGTGACCAGAGGCTCGACCAGAATGTGATAAAAAATCGACTATCCCGATCTGAGACAATGGTTTGTGGGATTCAAAAATGTACCCAGACTCGTTCAAAGAAGAGCTTGGCAGTGGCCTTTGCTGTGATGCTCTTCCTGCAGGCAACCAGAATTGCCATCTTAGAAAAGCGATCAACAACCACAAAAACACAATCATTTCCCCACTTTGTGGATGGGAGGCCCAACATGTAGTCCATTGAGATGGATTCCCATGGCCTATCAAGAGTAGGAAGAGGGTTGTACAGGGCCTGTTTATTAGTGGTTGGTTTGGCAATAGCGCAGGCAGTGCAGGACCTGATATACTTTCTGACCTCCTGTCGAAGTTTCAGCCAATAGAAATGTTTCTGTAGAATCGCCACTATATTTTCAATGCTGAAGTGTCCTACCACCCAAATTTAGTGGGATTCCCAGATCAGCTTCGCTTGCTCACTATATGGAACACAGATATGGCCCAGACGACACAACAACCAATCCTGAAGATGAAAATTATCGACCACTGCATTTGCACCCAACATTTGGTAGGTGGTGGTGAAGTCGAGGTCTGTCTCATAGAGTTGGAGCCATCCAGATGTCTCATGGCCGCAAGAGTCTAGTACCATGGTGAGTGTCGTGACTGGTGGTCTACTGAGGAAATTAGTGATGCGATTGGTGCTTCCTATTTTATACTTGATGTTGAGGTGCCACTTACCAAATGTTGGGTGCAAATGTAATTGTCGATAATTTTCATCTTTAGGATGGGTTGTTGTTTCGTCTAGGCCATATCTGTGTTACATCAAGTGAGTGAGCGAAGATGATCTGGGAAGCCCACCACATTCGGGTGGCAGGACACTTCGACGTCGAAAAGATAGTGGTAATGCTACAGAAACATTTCTACTGGTCGAAACTTCGACAGAAAGTCAGCAAGTATATCAGGTCCTGCACTGCCTACGTTATTTCCAAATCGGCCACTAAGAAACAGGGCCTGTACACCCCTCTTCCTACTCCTAACAGGCCATGGGAATCCATCCCAATGGACTACATGTCGGGCCTCCCATCCACCAAGCGGGGAAATGACTATGTTTTTGTGGTTGTTGATCGCTTTTCTAAGATGGTGATTATGGTTGCCTGTAAGAAGAGCATCACAGCAGAGGCCACTTCCAACCTCTTCTTTGAATCTATCTGGGTACATTTTGGAATCCCACAAACCATTGTCTCAGATCGAGATAGTCGGTTTCTTAGCACATTTAGGTCAAGCCTCTGGTCATTGTTGGACACCAAGCTCACCAAATACACGACCTTCCACCCCCAGACAGATTGTCAAACCGAGGTTGTAAATCTAATGATTCTTCATATATTCACATGTATAATTCAAAGCACCCTCACACATGGGATGAGATCCTTCCCTATGTCCAGCATAGCGACAACCGAGCCCTGCATAGCTTAACCAGCCAGATCCCCTTTCAGGTGGGGTTGGGATTCCAACCATTGGGTCCCATAGAAGTTTCACTTCACCTTGCGGTCACGTCGACCGACTCATATCATGTTCCAAATGAAGCTGACAAAGCCACCTAGTTCATTGAGATGATCCAACACATCCACCAACAGGTTCAGGATATCCTATAGAAGTCCAATGACAAGTACAAACAACGTCGTGATCAACATCGGGTGCCACATAAGTTTCAAGTGGGCGACAAAGTTTGGTTGCACTCTATTATAGGCCTTACATTATCAACAAGGCCATGGGGGATAATTATTTTGAGCTCAACATTCCTCCCTTCCTTTTCCTATACCTAGTGTTCAACGTGGATCTCCTTCGCCCTTATTTCTCACCATTATTGGACACCTCAGAAGTAGCATAACAACTGACACCAACAGAGCTCAACCCTGACTACATACAACATGCATCCAATGATCAAATTTTTGACACACAGATCAAGGGGACTTGACAACAAAGGATCCAACTTTATCGAATCGTCAAAGCAGGGCAGCTCCTGCACCAAGGCAAGTGGATCACCCGGGGCCAAATTCAACAGAAATTTTCTCATCTGATGGGGGACCTCAACACAATGGATACCATGGATTTATAAGGAGGGAGGATTGATCCAGATGGATATCGATGGCCACCCACCTTTTCCAACTGGCTCAAAACTGTTTTATGACAATTTTGGCAATTCACTATTTTTAGCAGTTTTAACTTTCGGGGCCATTTTGAGGGCCTAAATGAAATTTTTTCAGGATCTATATCCTAAATAATTTATGAATGCATTATTGAGCCCCCAAAATGAATCTCCTCAATGATACCTTTCCAACGGGCTATCACACGCCTAAAATGGAGATCGTATGCAAAAGTTACGACCCCGGGAAGTTGATGTACTAACTTACCCAAATGGGGCCCACATGACTTTTGGCGCTTCATCTCCTAGGGTTAGGTCTTTGGATGTATAGGGTTTTTGGCATTCTTTTTTATTTTAAAAATTCGTTCAGAGACTCATTGTAATATTCTTCTTACGAATGTGCACAACCGTCACATCTCTTCTCAAAGATAAGCGACCACCATTCCAGCAAGCTTGTTTCTGCTGCATTTTACAGTTTCAGCTTATTTCATTATTGAATAGAAAACCAGTTTTACTGTATCTCTGCTATTTTGTGTTAAGAACCTATTAATACTCTGTATTCATTTCGTCCTTCTCATAAAATCCACATTAGTGGTATCAGAGCGATCTTCTCCTTGTCGTCTTAATGCATGTCCCCAACAAGGTCGGAGTACAAAGAGTTGGGTCTCGAGCTTGTTCCTGTTGAGGATAGAAGCTCTCACATGCCCAAGCGACCTCTCATGGTAGGAGAAAAAAACATGATGGGACAAGAGATCCTTTCAAACTATTGATTGAGGAAGCCCTCACGCAATATAGGAATGAGATGATGGATAATTTCGCGCAAATTCTTCAGTAGCTACCAACAGGGGACACATCTTCTTTGAACGGAGTTGCCACCCCCTTCAAGGTACAAATAAACTTCGATATTCCTATATTTGAAGGTCAGATAGACGCAGATGTTGTAGACAAGCGGTTGAATCTACTAGAAGGGTATTTTTTTGTCCATAACTTTTCGAATAGAGAAACGATTACTTTTTCACTCCTCAAGGCCGCTCCCCATGTCAAAGATTGGTGGGAAACTTTCTGTGAGAAAAAGGAAACAGAGGAAACCTCATTATTTTCAGTCACGGTCACCTGGGAATCCTTCAAGGATTCTATTAAGGAACAATACTACACTGTCGGAAGTTATGACGACCTGTATACCAATTGGACCACACTGCGGCAAGAAAGAGACCAAGCAGTGCCAGATTTCAAAAATATCTTCCAAACCTTGTGCACCAAGATGGATATCAAAGATTCAGAGCCACATCTGGTTCTCAAGTATCGCGGTGCTCTGCATAGATACATCCAAACCGAAATCAAATTTTTGGACATCTCATCCTTAGGTGCGACCTACCGATATGTCATCAAAATCGAACAGATGCTCAAACAAAAGACGTGACAATTTGGGCCTGGGAACCCCTCAACACAAAATATGAGAAAGGGTGGCCCCAACCCATAGAACAAAGGACAGAGAAAATATGGATAGTATTCAAACAACCAGTCCAAGCCGCAAGCAAAGAAGGACAATGGAAAGACAAAGAAAGATATCGGGAAGTGGTGCGACTTCCATAAGAGCCCTTGGCATAACACTATTGACTGTCGTTCAAAGCAGTCATTGGTGGCCGAAGTGAAAGCCTATGAATCAGATGTGGATTATGACTCTAAGCTAGAACCAGAAAGGGGAATATGGATCATTGACGTGGAACCCAATTCCACCGTTGCTACCACCAAGCTCCAGCCTGGTGAACCAAACTAGCCAGAAGAAGGAGAGTGCCTCTTCCATTCACAGATGTGGGTAAAAGGAACCCCACTGCACTTCATCGTTGATAGCGGTAGCCATAAGAACCTCATCTCAGCAGAGGTCCTCAAGTGATTCTCCCTGCCAACAATGTCGCACCCACAACCCTACACCATTGGATGGCTCCACCAAGGAAGTGATCTCTGCGTCAGCCAACAGTGTCGACTGTCGTATGACATCAAGCCCTTCAAAGACGAGGTATTATGTGATGCTGCTCCTCTCGAAGTTTGTGATGTTATTTTGGGCCAACCTTATTGATGGAAACGTCATGTTGTGTATGAGTCTAGGCCTCGTAGTGTTATTATTACTTTGAACAGAAAATTGTACAGGATACCCGAGGGAGTCCCACCTAGTGCTATTTTCTTGATCTTTTCTAAGCAATGCAGGAAAGTCATTTCTCAGACAGGGAAGTTTGTCTTCTTCGTGATTCACTCTCACAATAAGAGAAATATCACAGCCACATCCAGGGTCTCTGCGGCCAACCTCTCCACACAGTAGAAGCAAGTAGATAAGGTCATGGAAGAATACTTGGATATCTTCTCCTCACCTACAAGGGTACCTATGCACTGCCAGGTCAAACACCCCACCAATATGACCCGCGACGCATCGATGCCCAATGGTCCAGTCTATCGCTGCTCTTTTTTATGAATGAGGAGATCAAGCAACAAATCCAACAACTATTCCACAAGGGGTACATCCGTTCCAGCTCATCACCTTGTGGTAGCCCAATCATGTTGGTACAAAATAAATATGGAACCTAACGACTCTTTATTGATTACCGACCTCTGAATAAAATCACAGTCAAAAACCAATACCCGATTCCCCAAATAGACGACCTGCTTGATCAAATCACGGGGGCCAAATACTTCAGTAAGATTGATCTAAAGTATGGCTACCACTAGGTCCCGATAGAGCAGACGTATGGAAGACCATCTTCAAGTCAAAGGAAGGCCTTTTTGAATGGTTTGTCATGCCCTTTGGTTTAACAAATGCTCTAGCCACTTTCATGAGGATGATGGATGATATCCTGCGACTATTCACCAATACTTTTGTAGTGGTGTATCTGCATGAAATTCTAGTTTACAACAAGACTTGGGCCGAACACTTGCAACATATTCAACAAGTTCTACACACCCCGTGACAACACAAGCTATACGCCATCTTGGAAAAATGATTGTTTGGCACAGACAGGGTCCATTACCATGGCTACATCATTGATCAGTATGGCGTACATGTGGATCCAGCCAAGATCCAAGTCATCTGTGACTATCCAGCCCCTACAACACTCACTGAGCTTCGGAGCTTCTTGGGCCTTGCCAATTTCTACCGCAGGTTCGTGTAGAATAGTCTTCCTCATCAAGGATACTCTCTACTCTCCAAGTAGAATAGTCTTCCTCATCAAGGATTGGAACTTCATCATCCATTTGTGTGTCTATGAATCTCCTTCAAGCTTGTTGAGGCTTGTAGTGAAGGCCCGCACTGATACCAATTGTTGGACACACCTACCACACTTAGAGGGGGGGGGTAAATGAGTGTGGGGCTCTTTTTCCCAAAAGCTTCCCTCTTTACACAAAATCATCTCAATTAACATTCAACATTTATTCATTACCCATTGATGTCATTTACAACCAGTTAGATGAGAACATATATCACCAATATATCATCAACAAGTCATCATCATAAGGAACACAAAGAACACAAGATGTATGTACAATTTTTCTTTTTATTATGGACAACAATCCGGGGTTTATCAACAACAGCTGAATAGAGTACAACTCTACAAGAGGACTAGCTCTATAATGCAAGACTCAACTTACACCCTCAGCACCAACTGAGATGAGGCCAATCCTCAAAATATATCAATCTGTCAATAGGTACATGACCTGTCGGTAGTGTAGCCCGCGTGTGTACGTGCCCTGGCTCACTACAATTCGTGTCTGCACGCGGCCAATGTATAATGCAACATGCATATGCTTCTGAGAAACTAGGGTTTTGCTTTGCTTCACATGCTCAGATCCTCTGCAACCTACAATCACTTTCTCTTCTGTCTTCCACTATCCAAACTGACTCACAACCAATCACAATATCTCCAAGCACTCCAATAGCTTGCTCATGCTCCACAATAGATCAATATGAATGTTATCTCAAACATGTATAAGCATCTAGTATACCATAGCAATCATGTCACCACTGAATCACAAGAGTAATGATCACTCCATCAACCAAATCAACCAAACCGAACCACATCATAGAAGCCATACCAAGAATTCCCTAAGCATTCCCATCACATCAAACAATAGTATTCATGAAAACAATAATGTAATCATACCAGTGTCTTAGTGATAGATCTGAGGCCATGGAATGAAAATCTAGAACCTGCCTAATCATCCAAGAGCTTGGCACTATCTCAAACACAATTCTTCACCATTTTATCCACCATACACTCCTTGTCTTCAGACAGCCCGCGTATACCTAAATGTATACGCACCCTAAGCACAGACAACCCGCATTCACCTTAGAAATAAGGGTTTCTGAAGTTCCGAGAATTTTTCCGTCAAGATTTCTGACATTGTCGAAACTTTGATGCGTCCATGAGATCCTCCTCTCACTCTCTTCCTCATAATAGATCTTCAATCATGCTCAAGAGATCCACACCAATAATGCTCAAGAAGCTGTCCATCAATACTCCAAAATATAGTCACAAGAAGCTCTCTATTGATCCACAAAAGAGATGATTTACAAGAGACCATAGCTATCTTATTTATACTTTCATCCTCTAGGTTACTTAACCCATTTTTAGGTTACTTAACTCATTTCTAGGTCACTTAACCTATTTTCCTTATTTTAGGGTTAACCACTTTCCATAAATAGAAAGTTCTCCAATACTTTATCATTTAAATATTCCTTCTTGATTTTTTCACGTTTCTTTATCATTTCTATAATTTTGTCACTTTACTTTATCATTTAAATAATGATTTCTTATTTTTAAGCATTTTGACTTCTTTGACCTTTTTGGGCTTCAAGCCATCATATGGGGGTCCCTCATCTTCTTAAGGCCATAACTCTCAAACCATGAGGAGTTATGTGACATTCCACATACCACCGGAAACGACATGACAAGCACTATCCATCTAGGATAGTTTCACCAACAACTTCATTGATATTCATCTCATTATTTCACATACAAGCATGGGTCCTCCAACCATTCTTCTAGGATAACTCAATCCGCAAAGCGTCTTCCCATGAGGTCTTTCACGATAAGGGAACCACTTTGGAGTTCATCCATTTGCACACCTTATCAATCATGATAAGACAATAATGATTCATCTTTGCATCAATTCACCACTGCATCATATACATCATATCAATGATCTATCTTTATCAATTGGTTTCCACTTTGACATCTATCATTCTCATCAAGGACAATCATCAATCAATCAATCACTTCACATCAATCAATCAAACCATTTACATCAATGACACATGATCCAACATTCTCCCAAATAATCAAACCATTGACATCAATGACAACATGATCCAACAATCTCCCCCTTTGGAATTGATGGCAATACCAACATTGATGTCAACACCAATTACCAATTATTGATGTCAACATGTAGATAAGGCATGCTCTACACCAATATTAAATGTGACTATCTCTCCCCATCAATAAACATCAATCACATCAATGTGATTAAATCTCCCCCTTTGACATCAATGGCAAAGGGCCATTCTCCTCTTGGGGTTGCTCCCCCTGCTTGCATTCTCCTTGGGGATGATCCCCCTATCTGAATACCTTTGATATTCCTTTGAATAATCTCTCCCCTTTTGAACAAGGGATATCACTCTGATGTAATGCTTAATATACATCGAACATAATCCCCCTGTGACCATCGCTCCTCCTGGAATTATGCCTCTGTGCTCTTTCTTCAAATATAGGGCTCTTTTCTAGGTATGCATCTGATAAATATATCCTCCTAGAATCATGGGAATAAGAATGACTCCCCCTAAGGGTATGTCTCCCCCTATCTTCTCTAGAAGATGAACAATATGCTACCATATGACAATCCTTGGACTTGTTCATGCATCAAACTTGTGCCATACCATACATCATGAAACAAAAGATATGTCATCAATGAAATAGAGAATCATGAACAATATATCAACCAAGTACATCATGTACCAAAATGTGCCCACCATGCACATAAACCATGTACATCAACAATGTGCCAAAATATATCATCCATGAAATGTATCCACCATATACCAACATGTGCATCTACCAATATGCCAACTTGTGCATCTACCAATTATGCCAACCATGTGCATCTATCAATATGCTAAACAAATACCATCCATGAGTGTACCATCATGCATCATTACTTGCACCAAGAAATTATATCAACCATGCATCAATAAGATAAGACTCCCCAATGATGTACAACATGACTATCAACTCAACTCACCAACTACATGTCTCAATGTGTAGCCCATCTGTTATCACTCTGTAAATTCCCAGAGGTTGTTGTGAGGTAAGAAGAAATCTAATAGAGGTAATCTTAACCAACCGCTTTGAAACTGGGAGCTAGCCCTACCAGTTTCAAAGAGGGATCTCTCTGTGAGTTTTATATTTGTTTAGATTTTCAAGATTTTAGGCTAGTTAAAAAGAATATAATCGAGTTGTTTGTATTGTTTTTGAATGAAGTGGATGAAAATCACTTACACTTCCATTGGGCTATGGGGTCTATTTCAGAAAGATAGAAGTTAAAGACAACCTTTACAAGATTCGTTTCACAGGGAGAGATAGTGCTAATGCTAGATTCTTTAGGAATAAAATGGTGTATTGTTGAAAATGTGAGATATCAATTAAAACAAAAAAGCATTTAAGAATTTATTTGTTATAACATCAGAGGAAAAACATTTAAATCTATAAAAGATTAAGAACATAGTACACAATGGTAAATTCTGCAACTTTAACTTCCTTTAAAGATTAGATTTAGAAAGACAATATGATAACTGAGAAGGAAAAACTTGTACGCGGACAGAGGGAACTTCACCAACAATTGACACGCAGGCATCCTGTGAAACTTCTCTTTGTATTACTGGAATAACTTCTTGATAAAAATTACAACAACTAGAGCTTGCTCGAGTGTAAATATCAACAACAACAATACTTCTAAGTTGGAAATATTTATAATAAAAGTTACAATGAACCTGTCATTAATGATCAGGACGTGGGAGATTCTAAATTTAACTAACTAACCCAACAAGATACAAAACTTTAGGGACTATTAATGATGTGTTGAATTCTTCAAGCTGATTTTGGGGAAGGTCGTTGGTGAGTCATCTACACAAATTTATCTGATTTGATTGTTGACTAGACTTGGACACCTCATCTCCTACTCGATCAAATTGCATAGCTCTTCCCATCATAGCTGACTGGGAATAATGACTTTGAGTAATCTTCAGTATATTTAATCCATCTCTATGTACTTGGAAAAAGTTGTCCTAGTGATGAAAACATACCAGATCTCGTTCTATATGTTGATGTCTGGCTGCAAAGTTTCTAAGAACGCCTTGCCTGTTATGCTACCATGTATTCACGAAAATTTTGAACTATCTTTGGCCACTATGGCCAGCTTCTGTTTGTAATCAGGAAGGGTCATTAACTTATCATTCAGGACCATTAAGTCCGAGAGACCTTTTTCTGTAGAGCTTCGATCTTACTGAAAAATCTTTGAACTCCTACGTCCATGGTCTGGAATTTCTCTTCCAACTGCATCATAAGTCCTCTCTTGGTCAGAACCCTCTTGACTTCGAGGATGGTTTCTGTCCTATATTCAATCTTCAAATCCTCTAATTCTTCCTTGGTTTTCGAATTCAGGAATCTAATGATCTCAGTGGCTTATGTGGGCATTTCTCCCAACTCTCCTTTTATTTTCTCAATAGCCTGCCTGCTCCTCTGTACCAGTTATTTTTGTTCAAACATGATTTTCACCATAGGACATATTTCATTTATGGATTTGGAGATATCCATCCAAATATTTTCCTTGGCCTCAACAAGTGTCTTGCCCGCCACTGTTTGCTTTCGAAGCTTCTGCAATTCCTGTTTGAGCTTGTCTGATGTTTTCTTCTCCATGGAGTAGCTTGTTTGGTAAGAAGAATTGAGTTGTTGAAGATCCTCAAACTCCTTTTTTAGTCTGCTAATTTTTGTTTCTTGCAAGTCCATTTCCTCATGGATTTAACTGATTCCACTATCTTTTCTAGAGTTGTCAGTGGAGTTGCTGAGGGAATTTCTATTGTGGAGGTTTCTGCTATAGATGTTGTGCTTACCCCTGTGAGTGGAACTGCGCTCAATGGAATGAATTCTATAGGTGTTGATTGTTCCTTCTCCTTCACTAACCTTTCCAGTTCTGCTTCCATCTCTTTCAACTATGCATTCTACTCCATGATCAACTTGAGCATATCATCCTTCTCACCTTCTGTTTCAACTATCTCTTTTTCCCATGCATCTTCCATTGGTGGCAGTTTCAGTTGTTTCCTCAGAGATGCTATATCACCATTTTTATTTTTGAGCATCTCTTCTACTACTTTCACATTCGAGGGGTCATACCTGATCTCGAGGACCAATTCTTCCAACGTTTTAATTTTGTTATCCTTTGCAAAGGATGATATATTTTCTAACTTTAACTATGTCTGAACATTGTTCAAAGAGACCTATAGTTTAGCAGCTGAAGTAGAAGCATTTGCCAAAGTGGAGAAAACCATTTCTCTAGTTTGCCTGTGCAGATCCATTTGATCAGTCTGGTGCACATCTATGGTGTGGAACTCAAACGTTTCCCTTTTGTAGTCAGTGATTGCCTTTGGGTCAGGCACCTGTGCCTGTAGAAAATCCATGTGCATTCTACCTTTCTCTATATCAAACACGGACAACAGTCAATGTTGTGCCGTGGTTTTCTGTTTCCAAAACTGAGCATAAGTGTTGTTGGTCAACGTTTGATTCCTCTTCTTGATCATGTCATATTTCTCAAAAATGCTCAATTTGACGCCTCCTTGTTTTGGCTGGTTGATTAATGAAGTATTCATCTGCTTCTTGGATGAATAAGTAGATGTGATCTGCTGGCTACTAGAGATAAGTGGTGACTGATCATCTTTCATAGCTGTAGTGGATTGGGTTCCCTTTTCATTAGTCGTGTCATTTGTATGACTGGGTTTTGGCCTCTTGGTGTGTAATTGGAAATCTTCGGCCGAGACTTCAATGACCAAAGGTGAAGTATCCTTCCCGGGCCTTTTCTCCTTTGGAACCTGTGATGTGTTTGTTTGTGAGATAACAACAGGAGGAGATTGTTGTTCTGTCTCTTCTAGAGTGTTCACCTCCCACTCCGTTTGATTTGCAAACCTATCTATTTCGGGCTTGGGTGAATGAACATATGGAATGTTTTTATTCTTAACCCTCATCTCCGAAATGATCCCACACAGGTCATATTGCCACAGGAAACTAGCATCGAACCTCATTTCCTTCAAAAACCTGTCTACTTCTTCCCCGACGCCTCGACTATTGCAATAAAAGACCCTATTTTCCCTTTAATTCTAAGTTTATGTTTCTTCTTCAGAGACACAAAGTGTACGTCGTCTGAATTTATCATCTATCTTATGTACTCCAGGGAAAAAATCCTCATGGGTAAATACTTGGGCAGCTTGTATGGAGCTAACTCGCATCTGTATATTCTGATCTCAGTGTGATTTTGGTAAAGATACCAATCTCTGGTTTTTGAAAGGTCTGAGAGGTGTAAAATCCTCTGAATCTCCTCATTTATTCTTGGTTCTGGTTTTCCACTGAGCATGCTCACCACTGGGTGGTAAAACTACTCGATGAACTATTTGAATCTGAACTCTATGGAATTTCGTCTGAGCAGTGAAGTCAAAGATGTTACCACCTGCGGCTTCCCGTCCTTGTCCATTTTCTACATCGAGAAAGAGAACCTATCTGCTTGAAAGAAGACAAACATGTAAGCCAATATGGAGGAGTACCAGAACATGCCCTCTGTAGTGAACTTTGAAAACTGCTCGTGAATGTTCTCCGCTAGGAAAGCGCTGTAGTCGAACTAAGTGGTGGGTTTTTCCTCGGTAGAGAAAATGGACAGAAAACCCAATACAGGTTTATCCACCCATTCGTCTGAAAAATAACCATGCAGAAAACAGAGTGATGAAATGACTTGGTTTCCCTTTTCTGAGAAAAGGGAGGAAGGATACAGGGGATTTGACTTGGGGAACTGAGCATCCTGTGGGAGGAAAAATTCAAATATCTAGGCTCTTTGAGGAAAAGATAGTTTCTGGTATAACTCTGTTATGATTTCAAGATTAAATGGGGAGGTAGATTCAGTTCTAGGTATCTGCATCATCTGATCAATGGCCTCTGGTGTGATGAAGAACAAAGTTTCTCTCGATGAAGAGACTATGGCTCTCTGGTCGGGAAGGTAATGAGCATGGCATTTGAGGACAAATTCAGGGAAATGATGGACCTGGGGGAAAAGATATAGAGGAAGATTGGACTCCCAGAGCCCGATTTCATCGCTCTGATCTAAGAAAGTGTCTTTGAGCCATGATTGCAAATCCACGAAGACAACTTCGCACCTTGTGTCTGATATTAGATGATCTTTGTTGGCCAATGGGATCTTGTCGAGGTCGACAGGAGGTGGGAGGAAAGGATTTTCCCCGGCTTCTACTTTCTTGGATTTTGGTGCCATCGTTGTGAAGAATACCTACAATTCAAACAAAACGTTAGTGGTAATGGTTATGGTTGGGTTGTTGATTGAATCAGAGAGGAGACAAGAAAACTTTATGGTGTGAGGATAAGATGAGCAATGGGTGAATGAAGGAGCAGGGCTAGTTTTGGGTGAACGGATAACCATTGGGCACGGGAGACAGATTAGCAAGTTTAACAGATAAGTTAACCTGTAATAAATGGCCAACAGGTCATTTGGAGATTGAGATAGTAGGTGAAAAACAGGTGACGAGTACGACCATGTGACATGGAGGGTGTTGATTGGAGACCAGCAATGGTGAGGAGACTTGTGACGGGTGAAATAAGGGGGATGGACTGACAGAGCCAGGTGACATGGAGGGTGTTGATTGGAGACCAACAATGGTGAGGGACTTGTGACGGGTGAAACAGGGGGGATGGACTGGCATAGTTATGAGATAGGACCTATAGGGGAAAAAGTGGAAAGTGATATCATGATACGACGATGGTATGCCGGAAAAGTGCAATATATTCCTGCCATGTTAGAGTAAGGGGCCTGCTAGAAAACTATTTCATTATGGGACCCCCCCCCAACGTTAAAAAGAGAATGGTTGGGGGGGTTCAAAAAGTATTGTTAGTCGTCCATCCGCGCGCCCACTGTTGGACCATAGAAATGAGCACTTCCTTTAACGAACTTTCCGGACCCCCTCCC
>ML805412.1:19905-44154 GCA_009831015.1 Picea engelmannii | reverse complement strand
GTGAATGAGTGTGGGACTCTTTTTTCCCAAAAGCTTCCCTCTTTACACAAAATCTTCTTAATTAACATTCAACATTTATTCATTACCCATTGTTGTCATTTACAACTAGTTAAATGAGAACATATATCAGCAATATATCATCAACAAGTCATCACCACAAAGAACACAAGATGTATGTACAATTTTTCTTTTTATTATGGACAACAATCTGGGGTTTATCAACAACAACTAAATAGAGTACAACTCTACAAGAGCACCAACTCTATAATGCAAGACTTAGCTTACACCCTCAGCACCAACTAAGATGAGGCAAAAATCCTCAACATATATCAATCTGTCAATAGGTACGTGACCTGTCAGTAGTGTAGCCCGTGTGTGTACGTTCCCTGGCTTACTACAGCCCGCGTGTGCATGCGTCCAGTGTATAATGCAACATGCGTATTCTTCTGAGCAACTAGGGTTTTGCTTTGCTTCACATGCTCAGATCCTCTGCAACCTACAATCACTTTCTCTTCTATCTTCCATTGTCCAAACTGACTCATGGCCAGTCACAACATCTCCAAGCTCTCCAATAGCTTGCTCATGCTCCACAATAGATCAATATGAATGCTATCTCAAACATGTATAAGCATTTAGTATACCATAACAATCATGTCACCACTAAATCACAAGAGTATTGATCACTCCATCAACCAAATCAACCAAACTAAACCACATCATAGAAGCCATACCAAGAATTCCCTAAGCATTCCCATCACATAAAACAATAGTATTCATAAAGACAATAATGTAATCATACCAGTGTCTTAGTGATAGATCTAAGGCCATAGAATGCAGATCTGGAACCTACCTAATCATCCAAGAGCTTGGCACCATCTCAAACACAAGTCTTCACCATTTTATCCACCATATGCTCCCTGTCTTCAGACAACCCACGTATACCTAAATGTATACGCACCCTAAGCACAAACAACCCGCGTATACCTCAGAAACTAGGGTTTCTAAAGTTCCAAGAATTTTTCCGTCAAGATCTCCGACATTACCAAAACTTTGATGCGTCCATGAGATCCTCCTCTCACTCTCTTCCTCAGAATAGATCTTCAATCATGCTCAAGAGATCCACACCAATCATGCTTAAGAAGATCTCCATCAATACTCCAAAATATATTCACAAGAAGTTCTCCATTGATCCACAAAAAGGATGATTTACAAGAGACCATAGCTATCTTATTTATACTTTCATCCTCTAGGTTACTTAACCCATTTCTAGGTCACTTAACCTATTTTCCTTATTTTAGGGTTAACCACTTTCCATAAATAGAAAGTTCTCCAATACTTTATCATTTAAATATTCCTTCTTGATTTTGTCACCTTTCTTTATCATTTCTATAATTTTGTCACTTTACTTTATCATTTAAATAATGATTTCTTCTTTTCAATCATTTTGACTTATTTGACCTTTTGGGGCTTCAAGCCATCATATGGGGGTCCTTCATCTTTGTAAGGCCATAACACTCAAATCGTGAGGAGTTATGTGACATTCCACATACCATCGGAAATGGTATGACAAGCACTATTCATCTAGGATAGTTCCACCAACAACTTCATTGATCTTAATCTCATTATTTCACATACAAGCATGCATCCTCCAACCATTCTTCTAGGATAACTCAATATGCAAAGCATCTTCCCGTGACAGATTTCACCATAAGGGGACCAATTTGGAGTTCATACATTTGTGCACCTTATCAATCATGATAAGACAATAATGATTCATCTTGCATCAATTCACAACTACATCATATACATCATATCAATGATCTATCTTTATCAATTGGTTTCCACTTTGACATATATCATTCTCATCAAGGACAATCATCAATCAATGACATCAATCAATAAAACCATTTACATCAATGAAACATGATCCAACAATCTCCCAAATAAGAAAACCATTGGCATCAATGACAACATGATCCAACAACTTCGGCGTCTAAAAGACAGTGGCGATGCTACAAAAACATTTCTGTTGGACGAAAATTTGACAGGAGGTCAATAAGTATATCAGGTCCTACAATGCCTGTACTATTGCCAAACCGACCACTAATAAATAGGGCATGTACACCCCTCTTCCTACTCCTGACAGACCATGGGACTCCATCTCAATGGACTACATGTCGGGCCTCCCTTCCACCAGGTGGGGAAATGACTGTGTTTTTGTGGTTGTTGATGACTTTTCTAAGATGGTGATTATGGTTGCCTACAAGAAGAGCATCAAAACAGAGGCCATTGCCAAGCTCTTCTTTGAATGAGTATGGGTACATTTTGGAATCCCAAAAACCATTGTCTCAGATCAGGAAATTCAATTTCTCAACACATTTTGGTCGAGCCTCTAGTCACTTTTGGACACCAAGCTCACCAAATCCATAGACTTCCACCCCCAGATAGATGGCCAAACCGAGGTTGTAAATCGAATGATTTTTCATATCCTTCGTATGTATAATTCAAAGCACCCTCACACATGGGATGAGAGGCTTCCCTATGTCCAGCATAGCTACAACCGAGCCCTGCATAGCTCAACCGGCCATATCCCCTTTCAGGTGGGGTTGGGATTCCAACCATTGGGTCCCATAGATGTTGCACTTCCCCTTGCGATCACCTTGACCAAATCATCTCTTGTTCCAACTGAAACTGACAAATCCACCCGATTCATTGAGTGGATCCAACACATCCACCAACAGGTTCAGGATATCCTACAGAAGTCCAATGACAAGTACAAACAATGCCATGATCAACATCGGGTGCCACATAATTTTCAGGTGGGCGAAAAATTTTGGTTGCACTTGCAGAAAGAACGCCTTATAGGACCCCATCAAAACCTTCACCCACTCTGTTATGGGTCGTACACTATCACCAAGGCCGTGGGGGATAATTCTTTTGAGCCCAACATTCCTCCCTTCCTTGGCCTGCACCCAATGTTCAACGTGGATCTCCTTCGCCCTTATTTCCCACCATTATTGGACACCTCAGAAGTAGCAGAATAGCTGACACCAACAGAGCTCAAACCTGACTGCATACAACAGGAATCCAATGATCATATTGTGGACACACAGATCAAGGTCACTCAACAACAAAGGTTCCATCTTTATCGAGTCGTCAAAGCAGGGCAACTCTTGCACCAAGGCAAGTGGCTCATCCGGGGCCAAATTCAACAGAAATTTCCTCATCTGATAGGGGACCTCAACGTAATGGATACCATTTCTTTCTAAGGAGGTAGGATTGATCCATAGTGATATCGGTGGCCACCCACCTTTTCCAACTGGCTCAAAACAATTTTCTAACAATTTTGGCAATTTACTATTTTTAGCAGTTTTAACTTCCGGGGCCATTTTGAGGGCCTAAATGAAGGTTTTTTGGGATTGATCTCCTTAATGATAGCCAAAGGTATGATTGAGCCCCCAAAATGAATCTCCTCAATGATAAATTTCCAACGGCCTATCACACGCCTAAAATGGAGATCGTATGCAAAAGTTACGACCCCGGGAAGTTGATGTACTAACTTACCCAAACAGGACCCACATGACTTTTGTCGCTTCATCTCCTAGGGTTAGGTTTTTGGATGTCTAGGGGTTTTATCATTCTTATTTATTGTAAAAATTTATTCAGAGCCTCATTGTAATCTTCTTTTTGCAAATGTGTGCGACCGTCACATCTCTTCTCAGAGATAAGCCGCCACCATTCCAGCAAGCTTGTTTCCGCTGCATTTTACTGTTTCAACTTATTTCATTTTTTAATAGAAAACCAGTTTTACTGTATCTCTGTTATTTTGTGTTAAGCACCTGTTAATAATCTGTATTCATTTCGTTCTGCTCATAAAATCCGGATCAATTCAAAGCAGAGATAGATAACCTCACAAACAAGAAAATCAAGACCTTGAGAACAGATAATGGAGGAGAATACACATCCAAGGAATTCGTTTCATTTTGCAAATTGGCGGGGATTAGGAGGGAGCTGATTGTTCCTCATAATCCTAAAAATAATGGTGTAGTAGAAAGGAATAACAAATCCATTGAAGAAATCATGAAGGCACTATTGAACAATCAAGGTTTATCTATGTATTTATGGGGATAAGCTACCATGACAACAATATATGTTCAGAACAGAAGTACTCACCGCATATTGAAGGATATGAATCCAGAAGAAGCCTTCTCAGGAAAGAAACCTAATGTGGAACACTTAAGAATCTTTGGATGCCCTATTTACTTTCACATTCCCAAGGATAAAAGAAATAAATTAGAACCCTCAGGGAAGAAGGGCATATTCGTGGGATATAGTGAATCATCCAAGGCTTATAGAATCTATATCTCGGAACAACATAATATTGAAGTCAGTAGAGACATGACCTTCAATGGAAATATGGCTTTCAAGAAATCCATAGAAGAAACTTTAGAAGAAGAAGAGTATGAAGAGACTATTGAAGAAGGCACATGTATTCCAGAAAGTCAGAATGAAGAAAAATAACAACTTGATCATTCGATGCAACCATGTGAGACCATTGATTCAAACATTGTACCCATAACCAATAAATGACTAGCTTGGCTTGAAGATACCCTATAAGAAGAAAAAAGACTCTAAGCTCCAAGTGGGACCTTTAGAAAAAGTAAGAAGCCCGAGAGATTCTCCAGCTATGAAACATGTATGATAAAGCTTCTAGACGAAGAACCTACCACGTTTGAAGAGGAAGTTCAGAAGAAACAATGGAAAGAAGCCATGACAGAATAACACCAGTCCATCATGAAAAATGATGTATGGGAAATTGTGCCTAGACCTAAAGAAAAATTAGTAGTAACTTCAAAATGGGTCTATAAGATTGAACATGCAGCAGGCAGAAGCATGGAAAAATATAAAGCAAGGTTCGTAGCTAGAGGGTTCTCCCAGAAGGAGGGAGAAGACTATGACAAAAAAAATTCTCCTGTTGCCAGATACACTTCCATTAGAGCTATCATGTCTCTTGTGGCTTCCCTGGGATGGAGTTTACATCAGATGGATGTAAAGACAACTTTCCTCAATGGAGAAATCAGAGAATTATACATTGAACAACCTCAAGGGTTTGAAGTACATTCTAGAGACACTCATGTTTGTAGACTATATAAATATTTATATGGACTCAAGCAAGCTCCAAGAGCTTGGTATGCTAGAATAGACAACTACCTAATGAGACTTGGTTTCTCCAAAAGTCATGCAGATCCAAATCTTTACTACAAAGTCGTGAACAATGCACCTGTGATTCTACTACTATATGTCGACAATCTATTCCTAACAGGTGAAGAGTCTCTCATCATCCATTGCAAAAAGGAACTAGCTTCTGAGTTTGATATGAAAGATCTTGGTCTCATGCATTATTACTTGGGACTAGAAGTACGACAGAAGCGTGGTGAAGTATTCCTTGGATAAGGAAAGTATGCAATAAAGATTCTTCATAAGTTTGCAATGATGGACTGCAAATCCATGGACACTCCTATGACCACAGATATAAGAAAAGTAAGAGACTCATATTCTGATCCAGTGGATCTGTCTCTATATCGACAATTGGTTGAGTCATTGATGTATTTAGTAAATACTCGATCAGACATTTGATTTTTCGTAAACACACTAAGCCAGTTCCAGGTGGAACCCATACATGAGCATTGGATAGTTGCAAAGCATGTTCTAAGATATATTTGTGGGACACTAAACTATGGTTTAAGATATACCACATCCAGTGATATACAACATCATGGATTCACAGATTCAGATTGGGCAGGAAGTGCAGAAGACAAAAGGAGTACTTCAGGGATGTGTTTCAGCCTGGGCTCTGCTATGATATCTTGGGGCAATAGGAAACAAAATTTTTTCACACTCAACACAACATACGCATAATATATTGCAACGTGTGAGGCATGTACATAAGCAATATGGTTGAGAAAGCTAATTTCCAGACTATTTGATCAGGTTCCAGATTCGACCATAATACACTATGACAATCAAAGTTGTATAAGGCTATCAGAACACCCAGTGTTTCATGAACGGTCAAAACACATTGAGATCAAATACTAATTTATTCGAGATAAAGTCCAGGAAGGAGAAGTAAAGCTCCAGTATATCTCCACATATGAGAAGACAACAAATATCCTTACAAATACTCTGTCCAGAATAAAGTTTGCATATTTCCGAGACAAATTGGGGATAGTGGAAATAACTCCCTTAGATGAAAGGGAAGATATGACTCTCCAGGTTGAGAGGGAGCTCTGGCATATCATTAATTAAAGGACAGTCATTTTCAAGTTTGGAAAATGGTCCAACTTGGGCAGTTTCTTTCCAATTCGGAAAGTGGTTGAGATTTCTGATGGACAGGGATTTTCCAGTTCGAAAAATGGTCCAGGTCGAACGGTCATTTTAGTAATGAAAATGGTTTGATGGATTGTTGATTCACCATAGACAACGATTCCCCTTGTGGCCAGTGTGGGGGAATGGTCTAGGACAGTCTCTCTTCTTGACAGTCACTCTTAGTAGTGGTAAAGACGACTGGTCTACCTCGCCGGACAATCATTCTTTCAAAGCTCAGGACAGTCAGAAGTTTTGAAGAATGGTTCATTTTGGAGGTTGGTGCAAGATAGTCATTTCCTTAGGAAATGGTCCAAACAATCATTCCCTAGGTCAGATTCATTCTCTCTAGGTTGCACTTTGTTTAGTGCCGGAGGAATGGCCCAGATAGGTGAATGGTCTAGGTTCAACAATCAGGGACATGCATTCTCTAGGGTAGATTCATTCTCTCCGGGTTGCACTTTGTTTAGTGTCGGAGGAATGGCCTAGATAGGTGAATGGTCCAAGCTCAGAAATCAGAACAGTTATTCTTCCTTGCTTGAGAAGAATAGTCCAGATAGCCCATCATTGATGTTCTACTATGAGGGCAGATGCTCTTCCAGATCTCACAAATATGAGTGGAAGAATGGCCCAAATGATTCAGTTTATATCATAACATTGTTTTTGTCAAGGTTGATATCAGTTGATATGATTACTATGGAGACTGTGTGTCTCCAGACAGTAGAGGTATGCTAATGTGATGGACATGTTCCACTATTTGTGACTATGTGTCACATATTGAGTAGTTGTGTACTAATATGGATAAACACAATTGTGTTCTGTCAATTGACATTGTACCAGTTGTCATGGAGATTATCCAGTTGGATAATAATGACAGTGCTCATAATTTAATTAGCTTGTGTGGCTATAATGATGCTGCCAGTTGAATGGTCTGTTTGTGCTCAAGACCATTATTAGTTATACCTCCCTAGATAGGAGGGAGTGTTTATATTATGTTAGTTGTGGGAGGTATTAACCTCCATTGTGACCCTTGATAAGATTAGAATATTCCAGAAGTAAGAAAAGAATTGAATATAACCCTAGAAGAGATGTTGTCTAAAGGAGATAATTAATATGAATTAATTATCACCCATAGTGAGAAGTCGGCCCTAAAAATCTGGCAGAGGCAGTATAAATACAAGAGGCCAGTAGTCACTTTACACACAATTCTCAGAATCGCAGAGATACACTTGTGCACACTGCAGTTGGGCAGTCTTGTGCGCAAGTCCTAGAGAAGGTGTTGCCTCCAGTTATGAATTCTATAGTTTCAGTATTTCTAAGTTGGACTCTCTGATCAATATTGGTTACCTCTTGCTTGGTGCATTAGCCTTGGTTGGCTATTGATTTTCTACCAGAATTCTTCTCTCTGTCAAGGTCAAGGTGCTTAGGGGTGGCATTAGTGCCTATGATTGGGTGAAAATATTTCTATATTGTCTATGGTTAAACGAGCACATCCAATAGTCTAACACCTTCTCCCTCTACCACATCTTATGTACTTATGTGTATTGGTGACTCCAAGAAGAACGAAGTTGCAGTCGCTACTCGAGCCAAAGATTATTCTCCTTCAAAAGAGAAAGTTGATGATTCACCACCTCCATTGGTTCAACCTCCTCCATCGACTTCACCTCCTAATGATCCTCTTCATCTTGAACGACCAAGTCTAGATACAGTTCTTCATCCACATCCTAAGGGCATTGTTCGTAAGTCTTCATTCAACCCCCACGCACATGTGGCTCAAAACTACAGTATTGTAGAAGATCTTGCACATGCACCTTCTGCGATGTCGGCTCTCAAAGTCCTTCAAAGTTTTCCTACGCAATAGAAGGCACTGTTAAACGATATTGGTGGAATTGATCCTTCTGATACGAACTTGATAATATTTGACTTGGAAGATCACATTCCAAGACTCCCTCATCAATTAATGTTTCAAATACAAATCATTGTGGAAAATAAGAACATTTGTCGAACCGTTGTTGATGAAGGAGCTTCGAATTACGTCATGTTTGTTACTTGTTGGAAAGCCATTGGATCTCCTACCCTTACTGAGTCACACAATACTCTAAAAGATTTTAATGGTACAATATTTAAACCTTATGGTGTTCTTCCTTCATTATCTATTGCATTAGAAGGCAAGGCGGTTACTGTTGAGGTTGAGGTGTTTGATGCACCTCTCGATTACAACCTTCTACTTGGTCGTAATTGGATTGATTCTATGTGTGCAGTTGTTTCTACTCTTTTTCATGTGATACGTTTCCCTCACCAAGGAAAATTTGTTACCGTAGATCAACTCGCCTTCTTTAGTTCCGATTCATGCACTAGTAACGTTCCTTTCATTGCAAAAACACCTCTTGGTTATGAGAATGTCAGTGTGGGTCTTTTAAAGGATTCATCGTTAATGGGTACCTTCCCCATTCCACCACTCGATATTCCTCCTCCTTTTTTCGCTTCGATTCATATGATCTCAACCATTGTTGGTGAAACCCCTGAGTCTTATGACCCTTGGCAAGTACCTAGCTTTGACGATTGTCTTCGTTATGGCGACATAATGCCTTTAAGTCCGGTAGAATTGGTTTATCAAGATATTCAATCAGAAACTCCTCGTTCTCTCTTAGATATGTCTCATGTTCTGTTTCATGTAGTATTTCACGCCGATGAGATGATCATGACATTTATTTCCATGGAAGATACCCCATGGGACAATGGGCATCATCGTTATATCCTCTTCCTAGAACCCGAGACTATAGATAGTTACCAATGGATTTTGAATTTGTCTACTGTCGTTACTATTCCCCTTGTTCGTGAACCAACACACGATGTTTTGTACGAAGGGAACTTGGGAAATATTTCACCCACCATCCCTCTAGATATTTCTATTAATCCTGGAACCATGGAAAATGTTCATATCGGTGCCTCATGTTCTCCTGATGAGATCCACATTTACAAGGCCCTTTTCCAAGAATTTCGTGACGTTTTTGCATGGAGTTATGAAGAGATGCCTAGAACTGATCCAGATATTGTTGTAAATGAAATCAAGACTTACCCAGATGCTAAACCTATTTAATAGAGACTTCGCCCAGTTCATTCACGCAAAGCTAATGCTATTAAACTTGAAGTTGAAAAACTTCTTAAAGTCGATTTTTTCTACCCTGTAGCATTGACTGATTGGGTGTCCAATCTTGTTATGGTTACAAATAAACAAGGCATGATCCTTGTATGTGTTGATTATAGGGATATTAACAAGGTTTGTCCCAAAGATAATTATCCAACCCCTTTTGTTGACCATATCATTCACGATTGTGTTGGGAGTGAAATATTCTCTTTGATGGATGGATTCTTAGGCTATAACCAAATAAATATTTTACCCACGGATCAACATAAGACTTCTTTTATTTTCCCTTGGGGAACCTTCACATACCAAAAAATCCCTTTTGGTCTCAAGAATGTTGGAGCAAATTTTCAACGTGTTATGTCTTATGATTTTCATGATATTAAGTACATTGTACAATCTTACCTAGATGATTTACCGACACATTCCATGCGTCACCAAGATCACCCGACACACTTACAAGACATTTTATTACGATGTCGATATTATCGCATACGATTGAATCCACATAGATGCATTTTTTGTGTGGAGTCTAGACGACTTCTTGGTTTTGTCGTTTCTACACATGGGATTAGGGTGGATCCTTTGAAGGTTGAAGCTATTCTCAATTTGCCTCCTCCTTCTACCCTATAGGAAAACTTTTTACATCGATCCATCCCAAATTATGTTGAACTAACGAAAGGTTTCACTCAACTTCTTAAGAAGGGTCACGATTTTGTATGGGACGACACTGCCAACAAAGACTTTGAAGCTTTGAAACTTTCCTTAACCCATACACCACTCTTATTTCCTCCCGATTATAGTCAAGATTATTTCCTATACTTGGATGCTTCAGACTCTCCCATATCCATGGTTCTATTCCAAGAGGATGATTCACACAATGAACATGTTATCTACTATTTGAGCCAAAGTCTCACGACCACCAAAACCAAATATATGCATGTGGAGAAACTGGCTTTGACAACTATTCAATTTGTTCAACATTTTCATCATTATATCATTTTGTGCAAAACCACCATCATTTATGATTGCAACCCTATGCAACACATCCTTACGCAAAAAATTTTGGGGGGTAATACTCAAAATGGATAATGATTCTCCAGGAGTTTGATTTGGAGTTTGAGCAAGCCAAGTCAAAGAAATATTTGGTTTTTGTCGAATTGATATGTGACCTTCCCTCCACTGAGACAAAAAATGTGGAAAAGGATTCCTTTCCTGATGAGTCTCTATTTCTTATCAGTTTAGATGACATATGGTATGGAGACATTATCATTTATCTCCAAACCCAAACTTTTCGGCCTGATCTTTCTCGTGTAGATCATTGTTGTATTCAGTATCAAGCCTATCAATACATTATCCTCGGTGATACCCTTTATCGTCGTGGTATTGATTATGTCTTTCGAATGTCTAACCTATGATGAAGCTGAGAAATATTTAAATGACTGTCATTCCGAAGCATGTGGCGGTCATATGTCTGGGTATGCCATTGCCTAAAATATCTTACGAGATGGTTACTTTCGGCCTTTGTTTTTTAAGGATTGCATTATTTCCATTCAAAAATGCCACGCTTGTCAAACGTATAACAATAAGATCCAATCACATCCCGCTCCTCTTTACCCTCTAGTTTCCACTGGTCCATTCTCTAAATGGGGCATTGACTTCATGACATGTAACCCTCACTCGAATGGGGGGCATGGATACATTATCGTAGCCGTGGATTATTTCACTAAATGATCCGAGGCGATGCCTACATTTGATAATACCAGGAAAACTGCAACATTGTTCATATTCAATCATATCGTTACTATGTTTAGTGCCCTCAATCCATCGTAACTGACCATGGTAGTCATTTTCACAATTTCATGATGTATGAACTTACCGAGAATCTGGGTCTTCGACATGAAAACTCAACACCTTACTATCCACAAGCCAATGGCCAGGTTGAGGCAATCAACAAAGTTCTCACTACTATTCTTCGATGGATGGTAGGAATTCAGAAGTCAAGCTGGCACACCATGCTCTTCTCAACATTATGGGCCTATCATACGTCCGTTAAATCTGCCACAGGTTTCACACCTTTCCAGTTAGTATATGGTATTGAATATATTATGTCGATTGAATATGAAATCCCATCTTTGAAACTAGTTGTCGAACTTCTCCCTAACACCTCAGCCGAAGAGGAACGTCTCTTGTATTTGATGCAATTAGATGAGACTCGTCGTGATGCTTCTTTAGTCATAAAAACTTAGAAAAAACGTGTTTTTTCTGAGGGTGATTTAGTTCTCCTTTACGAACAAGATCGTGACTTATTAGAGGCCGGTAAATTCGATCCCATGTGGCGTGGCCCGTATATTGTTAAACGGATGTTGGAGAAAGAGGCTTATGAGCTGGTGGATTATGATGGAATTCCTTTGGGTTAAACAAAAAATGGGCTTTACTTGAAGAAGTATTATGCTTAAAATATTTTTTACATGAGTGCTTTGTATTTTAGTGTATCATACTTTAGTGTTCTTTTTCATTTTTTGTTCCACCTTTAAGCTGCTTACCTTGCATTGTTCTTGGTTTTCAGATGTCGGTGTCTTCGCTACCCTATGTATTCTTTTCTGATGGTGCTAGTCGCAGTACTCAAAACCTAACGTCTGTTGCATGGGAAATCTATACACCTACGGATGATTTGATCAGTTGACACAGTGTTTGCCTTGGTCGTACAACTAATAATATCACAAAATACAGTGCAATTATAGAGTTATTAACTGACGCCATTTCATTTGGCATCCATCATCTTGTTGTACGTCTTGATTCACAACTAGTAGTTTTGCAATTGAGTAACTTTTATTCCATCTGAAGTCCTGCATTGTTACGAATATACATAAGAATTCACCTCTTGGAAAGACATTTTGATTATATTGAGTATCAACATATTCCTAGATGTCTAAACACATTAATAGATGCATTGACTAATTGTGTTTTAGACATACATTTATGCCATTTATAAATCCAAACCCACATTTTAAAGACAAGTAAGTCGGTAGGAACTTTATATTAATACGTCAAAAGTTACAAAAAAATGTTTGTCCTGAGACCAAAATGTCAAAATGGTGAAGCTCACGGCTTCATATACATAAGCATCAAGGATGTTGCTCGCTATAACAACCGACTACTCATGCTACTCGATGAAGCAATCGACCAATGGATGTTGATAAGCCAACTATATGACATTGGTAGCAGCGGGGTAACTAATCCAACGTGATATCTGGAATGTTCATGGTCAACCCCTCGAGGTTGTGCTCAATATTTTCGAGATCTTCAACAACCACCCCTCGACCCACCACTATGCCTATATCTCCATGTATCTGGATCGGGGATGATCCTGGAGGCCTGTATGGCACCACATCTGCATTGTTGAGAGCACTTTATTAGTCTTGGATGAATAACAAAAAAAAAATATAATTAAAATACCAAAAACAACATATAATGAAAATTTCTTCCTACCTATCTCTCCCAACTGAGAGCCCTCAGGTAATTCCAAGTCGGGATCTCCAAAAAAATAGGTCCCGGCATAAGCATATTCCTCAACCATAATTAGTTTATCCCTCAGCCACTGGAAGAAAGCTTGGTCATATTTGACGATCGGAACGCCACCATGATGAGCCATCAAATACACCCATCTTTTCATCCGAGGATCCTATGGAGCGGGTATTCCCCACTCCACATGTTGTAGGCATAAGACGAGGACCCTCTCTAGGAAGAAGGATACCAAAACAGATCCATAGCTCAATTGTTTCAACTGATCGTTCCTACACTTTGTCAATTTTTTCTTCATGTTTTTCAAAAGACCCTCACACCAATTGAAGACCTGGGGCTCCATACACTCTATAGCATATTGAAAGTGTCTTTGTAAAGCCATGTGAGGAGCCACACTCCCTGCCATCTGAGTGATAGCATAGAGGATAGTTCTCAAAGGTAAATCTCGAACATCCCTTATGGAAACCTTGCCACTATGATTTTTTGTACCTGGTACACAGTGATGTGCAATGTAATAGTCCATGGGTTCTCCACCACCTCTGCTTCCTGAGAGTGATACCCGAGATCCTCGATGAGATAACTCCTTGAAGAAGTAAATGTCATCAATCTCCAAGGTAAGTGTATGCACACCCACATGAAAGGCTTGTTCATTGACATCCCACATGAATACTAGGTACTCCAATAGCCTCAGTTGGGCTCTCATGCCCTGAACTTTGAAAAATTTGAGCAAACCACACTCCCCGAGTGCCATGACAGTACCTGGGTCATTCTCGGTGAAGTAATATTTTTCCTCATGCTCACGTTCCCTCCAATTGAGCATAATGACTGATGAAAACATGTCAAACAACATTAAAGGATGATTAGATTCATCAAAATTCAAAATTTTAGTTCACGATAGGGTGAGTTTGCGACGATCTCAAAGTGAAATGACCCCTAAAAAATTATCCATAACTAAAAAATGAACCATTAAAAATGAAAGATTAAATCATGAAAAGAGAAAGGGGAAGGAGAATACCTTTTTTACGGAAGCGGTTCGAGAAATGGTCCACCGAGCGCTCTGAAATCGCCGCTTGAAATTTGGAAGAAAAAGGGGGTTTTGGGCACTATTTGGGTGAAAATACAAATGAAATGGTACATGAACTATTTTGACCTATTTTATTCACTTTTTTCCATTTCAATTTCAAATTTATTTATTTTTTGAATATTTTTACCTATGCCCTAAGCCTAATGAAATTTGCAAAGTGTCTCTATTACAGGTTGAGAGATCTAAGGACCAGAATTTTGATATGGATCCTCCATTTTTGGTCGTTTTTGCGTGTTTTTCTTATGTGCATATACTTTTACGGTTTTTTAGGAAAACCTCTAAGCATGGTCTTAATTCTTTCTCATGATCGTGAAACCATGAGAATGTAATCGAGTAACCTTTTGTTGTTTTTTCGGACTCGTAATGGTAATACAAAAAATGAGCCCTATGGAGTATCCTTTAAGCTCTTTTCAAGCTCCCTAAAAATGAAAAGATAGTCGAGCGACCTTGTTCTTTTCACGCTCGTAAAAGTATTTGAAGAAAACATTTGATGAGCGATAGATTATCTCTTTTTTGGTCTCATTAATCTAACTTACGAAAAATAACATTTTGGAGTTTTCTTTAATAGTTTTTCAGACTCTCTAAACATGAAAAAACCACGAGTTTTCTTTCTTTAGACTTGTAAAACAAACATCGAAAGGCCCATATGGGACCGAACCACTCCTTCCTAGGGTTCGTTAAAAATACTCTGAGGGACTCATCCGAAGATTGAGCTTACATTACAAGCATATGTTATCCTCCTCAAGATTGCGTAAAAATAAAGAGGTACTCGCCAGAAATGGTGGGGGGATCGAGAAAGAAATGTATATCTGTATCTATGTTAGTGGAAGTAAGTCGCTCTTGAACATGACACCCCTTTTCATCATTGTATCCGGGTTGGAAAATCCATTTGTCTCTCGTTTGATCATCCACAAGTCCATATGTTGGGTCCTCCTTGATTCAATGCTTCCAAGACAATTGTCGTGTCGCTCATATGTTCAAGAGAAGTCCAAACGAAACAAGTATTCTATTGAGTCGACCATCTGCAGTCTTTAAAATTTATACCATGTCGGCCTTCCCTGAGTCAGTTTTGAATCACTTCATACTCCAATATACTTCAAATATGTTACATATTTCATGTCATTTATGGGGGATACATTAAGGCCCTCATGTGACGAGTCTTTTCCTGTTGACTTCAACTCATTATTCGGGAACAAGACTTAGAAATCATTTAGTACC
Organism: Picea engelmannii; assembly: GCA_009831015.1. NCBI lineage: Eukaryota > Viridiplantae > Streptophyta > Pinopsida > Pinales > Pinaceae > Picea > Picea engelmannii. The sequence goes on along the minus strand of ML805412.1, from coordinate 28,819 downwards.
TTGGAACCTGCATGCCTCAATGGCAGGCTTCCTCTCTTTCAATAGTGGGTTCACATCATTGGCCCCTGATTGGAATATTCCATCGAATGTTCGACTTCAACTCATTCATTCACATTCATTGGATTGTACTATAGTACCTTGGGAGTCATTGACATCAATGGTGATTTCCCTCGCACTTGTTAATGATTTTCATTAATGATCGGTAATCAAGTGGTTTCTACCATGTTTGACTTCGACACATGTAATCACATGGATAGATTCATACTATGGAACGATGGAGATAAAGACCCTGGATCTCACCATATCGGTCCAGTTGCGATGGAGTATTCATGAGTTTGTATTGACACATAGATCGACTGTGTATGTCTCATGGCTATGTCCAAATTTGAATTCTTAAGAGCATAGATCCACAGTGTATTTCTCGTGTCTATGTTGAATGATGATGAAATGGATCGACAATGTATGTTTAGTGGCCATGAATCACTTGACACTTATGATTAGAGTCACTTGTAGTCTGAGTATGGGAATGCCTACCTCATAAGTTGGTATATTATTATGCATATGCTTGATTGTTTGCAGGTTCCTGACCGATGCACTCCTTGTTTTTGACACACACATTCTACAAAGTATTTCAGTTGTCACAGGTTCCAACTTCATGCTTTAGGGGGAATTCTGTTACACATTATTTTGGTCACCCCAGTGATCAACTGGCGATATGTGCATGACTCACTTCTATGTTCTCCGAAGATACTAAAAGAGACTTTCTCCATGTGAAAAGTGAATTATCTTTTCTTCCTTAAAAACTATGTCAAAGGATATTGTCGCACCCTACTCAATGCTTAGGGTGTGATGATTCTTGATCATCTCATGTTGCACCAAAATTGGACTACGACGTCATTGCAGGCTACCTGTGCATGGGGTGCGACGATCCTCAAACAAGAGAAAAAGTGAAATTCACGAAGGTTCTAGAAAGGAATCTTCTAGAAGATGAGGTGGCCTCCAATCGGTTTGGATATTATTCATTTCTACGATTTAGTGGGATCATCCTAATCTCCTCATCCATCCCTCTTGCACCCTATATAAAGAGGGATCTCTCATGGGAAAGTCTAGGCATTCTTATGCATGAAGAATTATGTTGTATATTATACTTGAGATAACTTTGATTTAGCTTTCCAAGTCAGGTTGGGAATTCTCTTCATCAAAGGAATTGGAGACATTGGAAGGGACCTTGCAACATCAAGGCAGATATTTTATTCTCCACTTTCATTTAATATAATGGAGTAATAAATTTCTTCCCTATAAAGGTGTCTTTACTTTTATTGTATAATTGATCACTAATCTTATACATAGACTTCATTAGAATATATATATCGTTGTTCTCTCTCTTTGTTGGTTTGTGCTTCTTAACAGATTCACCATCCCACAAATCCAAATATGGAGCGGCAAGGACGACACTAGCGAGGATCAAATTTCATTTAAAAGGCATTTCATTTGTCCCTCTCTGAACTAGTTTATATGATTGAGACAAACAAAGTTCACTCACACAAGAATTATCCAAAATACTTGGAATATAACATAATAATCCATGTAGGAATAATGTATAAAATATGAATAGATGAGATTATTACAAATGAGAATGAGGGCTTGCTTATATACCAACGCAAGGATTCCCTTAACCAATAGTCATGTCATTTGATACATGTCCTTTTATTATTAATAGTTATTATTTATTATGTTATGAATATCTATTTATATGTATATTTATGTTCATAACATTGCCTTCCCCTTAAAAATGATTTGTCCTCAAACCATACTTTATGGAAGACTAATCTCTTGCACTACCTTGTAATTATTGTCTCATGCTTTTTCATTATTGAGTTAGTAATCGTTGAGGACCTGAGATAATAGGATCTTCTAAGCGCTGAGTAGAACTGTCGAATTGTAAAGGAGTTTGCACATCCTAATTCGATCTTCTGCGGATTTGGGTTTTTATAGGGTTCTTGGAAAGAACTTGATACATTTCTACTCCCATGATCGCTTCTATTTTGACCCTCACTTGTAGTGGAAGTATTATTCTTCGACATAGCGGTTATTTGTTTCTGTTGATACATTGATTGACTGAAGTATCATCTTTTGTGATTAGGATGTCGATAAGGAATCCTCGCAACTTGATCTTTACTTCGTATACTTGTAGTTTTTTCTTGATTAACTTTTGGAATTGAGTTTTCTTAATATCTCTGGTTTGATTGTACCTCCACATTTGAAAACTTCTTTACATCTGTTGGATTTGCCTCCTTTTGAGTTGTAAGTTTGATTGGGTCTGTCATCGTTTCCTTATTGACTAATGATGTTTTGCGATCTATCTCTTTTTGTAAAGTCTTCTTATAATGCTTCAACTTTTTAATTTGTGTTAGTAAATTTTGATTATGAACCCTTAGGCATGAAATTTCTTCTTCATCTTCTGATTTGCCGACTTTATTTATAGTATTTTGATTCTCTGGTTTTTCATATTTCATATTTTTAATTTGTTCAAGCAATTTTTTACTAAGGTTCTTCAAACGAGAAGCTTCTTCATCATTTCCTGATAATTTCTTCCCGAGATCTTGATTCTCTTACTCCAATTCCTAGACACGTTGTTTTGTATCCCTTGACTTCTTAATTTGAGTAAGAAGTTTTTCACTATGATTTTTTAAGTGAGATATTTCTTTGTTTTTATCAGCAATGACTTCATCATATTCTTTTTGCATCTCTGATATCGAGTTCTGATTATCTGGAAGGATCACCTTCGAGATATCTTTAAAATATTTTGATGAAGGTGTTATCGATTTTGACCTTATAGTAATGTCTTGAAGAGTCATCATCTTCTTTTTATAGGTAAAAGTCACAAACTTTTTTTTTATGTTTAAAATGAAGGTACCTAGACTTTTAAACCAGGGTAGCCCAATATTGATGTCGATTTCTTCTCTATACATAGTTGTGACATTGAATTGAGATATATATTCATAATCGTCAATTGTTACTTACAAGTCTTTAATTTCATATTGTCTCTTGCAAAAAATATTTGTTTTTTCACTTATGTTATGGTCCAAAATAAATAATTGATTCACCAAATTAATATTAATAGAATTCTCATCATGGGTCATGCTGATAACGATGTTAACCTCTCTTCCTTGAATAATCCCCTTTAATGTAAATAACCCGTAAGTTGAAATGCAACATCTTTCATAAGAAAATCTTCCTTTCGTCATTTTAGAATTGTCCATTTGATTTTTTTATTGATATTTTATGATAACTAATATCTTTTTGATAAATTAGTTAAACAACTTGATACTTTTTTTTTAAGTGTAAACTCTTTTATTTTTATTTTTTTTTATTTTTTTTTTCACTTTAAAATATTAACCTTCAATATTAAAGTGTAACATTTTCCACTTTATAATATTGACCTTTGACTACTTAATACTTCTGATAATAATAATAATAATATATATATATATATATATATATATATATATATATAATAATAATAACTTGGATATTTTTTTCTTACCACTTTGGTATATAATGAAGTGTATATAATGAAAAGTAATTTATTTATTTTTTTCCTCTTAATATTAAAAGAGTTACAACACCTTATACTCTTATCCTCACTTTATAATACTTTTAAACTTTCCTTTTATAATCCGTTGATTTAAATGACTAAATTTTAAAATAAACCTTATTTTTTTAATTTTGTTTAAACTTATTGTTCCTTGTCATATAATATTACGACTTCCCCTTATTATCGCCTTGTGTACATTTCCCCTTTGACTTAATATCCGATAGTTGTAACCTTGTAAACTTTTGATTAAATATGTATTAAAATAATGTGTTGTCATTCACACAGGTCGTAACCCTTGGATTTTAGAATATTCACGACCCCAATATCTCTCTCACATGACTATGACTAATATACAATAGTTAATATTTCTCGGTTGCATAGAAATACTAGTTTGATGATGTATAATAACTTGGACCAACGTGATGGTCAATGCAGTGAAGGTTCCTTGCAATTTTAATAATTTCCTAAGCACAGTATCCTAGTTACTTCCATAATGATGGTGAAAGTCTTATGATTTCCATTGCAATATCTCTCTTATGGACAGTCGCGACTATATATGGAAACGATTAATAACTTATTTAAGTGCAATCAATGCTTTATTAATTCGACAATTGTATGGAATGCAGTGTTTGGATGTGGTTGCACGGGAGTAGCGGTGGAAGCGTACAGATGGCCTCTGGTAAGGACAACAAATGGTATAATTGTGTATGGTACGGTGATTGAATAATTGACGGATGTACGAAAATGGTACGGTGGACAATTTTGTCAGCGGACGACACATTTTTGTCAATGGGCAGGTACGGTGTGGCGGCTGGTGACAAAAGATGCATAGTGGCTGGACTGGCAGTGAGGCATACATCTTGTGGATGGCAACAGATGGTTGGCAGTGAGACGTACGGTCAGGAAACGATGGACAAGTACAAGTACAACGACTAATTTTGTAGGTGGACAAGTACGAAGAGAGACTGCATGAAAGGTACGCTGGTTGGACTGCTCAGGAATTAACAGCGGTTCAATCCATACGGTGGCAGTAGATTGAAGTACATCCTATAACAATTAACTTGTTACCTGTTATTAATTGAAGATAGAATACTTCTAGTGGAATTTTTTTCAACGGAAATAATCTTCTCCAACTGAATTTCGAGATTTAAATGGCCAAAGGCCAATTGTTGGTCAAAGACCAGATCAAAGAAACTCTGAAAAAAAAATTGTGTGGCTAAAATCCAATTCAGACAAGTTCTGCAAAGAGAGTGGCCAAAGGCTAGGATCAGAAAAATGAAGCTCTGATACCAAATGAGACGAACAAAGTTCGCTCACACAAGAATTATCCAAAATACTTGGAATATAACATAATAATCCATGTAGAATAATGTATAAAATATGAATTGATGAGATGATTACAAATGAGAATGAGGGCTTGCTTATATACCCACGCAGGGGTGCCCTTAACCAATAATCATGTCATTTGAGACATGTCCTTTCATTATTAGTAGTTATTATTTATTTATTAATTATTATGTTATGAATATCTATTTATATGTATATTTATGTTCATAACAATGACAATGAAATCTAAGGAGAAGTTTGTATTATGTCTTGTTTGGTTCTAGATTCCTATTGAAGTTAGGGAGATTAGTTTGTGTCCGTACTTACCGATTTTTCTGATAACACTTATTAATCAGAACAATTGATCAACAAGAATGTATTGAAAATAGAAATTAAATATAACAATAACAAAAGTACAAGTTACAATGTGTAGGAGACACCAATCTCTCTTGTTTTGAGCACCAACTCAAGGAGACACCAATCCCCTGTTTCAGAGCACCAACTCTAGGAAGCACAAAATACATTGTTTCAGAGAACTAACTCTAGGAAGCACTAACTCCCTTGTTTTAGAGCATAAACTCTAGGAAGCACCAACTCCCTTGTGAAACAAGATTTAACATGTTGAGGACGAAAATCCTCCTGAGCTCCTCCCTACCACCCTCACTGCATAAAATTGTTTACAATTCTTTCTTGGACTTTGCTCTTGTTGTTGATCTTATGATTTAGACTGCAGAGACACTTTCTTTCTACTACAATTTCTGGTTTATATAGTATTTCAATATGTATAAGATTGAACCATTATGTCTTATGATGATGAACCATTGCACCTCTTCATTTAATTTTAACAATAATGTTGACATTTAATAATTGATTTTAACTTAAAATACTTCAAATTCTTGTAAGTCAGTTATCGTCTTGGTTAACTGGTCTAACAGTTCAAACTTGGAATTCTGGACCAGCAAACTCACGGGCTCACATGTCTTCCTTTTCATATCCACTGTCATAAAAAAATGCACCTTTGTTTCAACCATCTACAAATTGAATTCTCCTTAGAATTATTTTATGTAGCAGGTTTGCGGACCAGCGAACTCGTGGGCTCACATGTCTTCCTTTTCATCTCCACTATCATCGAAATGGACCTTTATTTCTGTCATCTACAAATTGAACTATACTTAGAATTATTTTATGTAGCAAGTTCGTGGACTAGCAGACTCGCGGGCTCACATGTCTTCTTTTTCATCTTCATTGTCATCAAAATGCACCCCCATCTCCACTACCTCCATAATGAACCATACTTAGTCATTTTTTGGGTTTTCACCGATCGATGGTTTGGTTTTAATTAGGGGTTCAGTGGATGATCCAAACTTACCCTATCCTTCCACTGTCTTAATCCAACAGCTATGACTTAATAAATTTTGATATGGACGGTCCCTAAACTTTGGCCTTCGACACGTCGAGCATTTTTACTGGTAGAAGACGTTGGACATCCCTAGAGGCCATAATCCCAAAGTGATGTGGCATGGCGATATCTCCTAGGTTGATGTTGACCCATGGTATGTGTGCCACATGTCACCCATTGTTGGTATGGTCCTGCTGATGTGGAGCCAAGTGTCACCTTGATTCGTGTCTCTCGAAGACCTTATGTGCCAAATGGGCCTTGACACTTGTCACCAATTGATTAGGTCACATGTCATCTTTGTCTTCTGCCACATGTCTCTCTCCTGGATCATTTATCTATACTAATTGATCAAGCGGTGGAGAAAGGTCCAAAAGGGATCCTAGATCGACGGTCTACGTGATTTCGCCATTTCGGCCATCGGGGATTTTGGTTGATTCAAATTTTTTCACACCCGGAGGGTCAACGCCGGATGACCATGATCAATGACTAGGATTTCAACCAATCTACCTATCAGATAAGACAGTTGAAAAGATTTCACAATTTTGTGATTTCATTCCTCTGCCTTGTCTCCAATAATCGTCGAAGTGGCGAAGTTCTAGAGTCCCGAAAAATTATAAAGTTATGTTGGACTTTGATCGATGGATGAAGATCGATTAGTTAGATATGATGGCTCTGGTTATACCCAAAATTTCCCAATTATATCTGATGTCTCTTTCTTACTTGGATCCCGATCTAACGATCCAAAACTCTCCTTGATTCAATGTTTTTGATTGCTACCAAAATTTAAAAGGGAATGGTCACGATTTCACGAGCCTTTACAAAGGATCTTTGTTTGCACAACGCTCTGGATTCTACACGATATCTACAATGCTATTTATCCTGATATTTTCTTTCCTCCTGCACGTTCTTCTGCAAACTTTTACCATGGTTGACATTAATGACAACTAATTTTCCAACAATATTTCCCTTTGGCATTGATGGCAACTCAGTAAAATCTCATTTCAATATTTTTGAGATTTACTGCTTGTTTTACTGCGTATCCACCCCCTTTGACAACAATGACAGAAGGGATATTTCTTTGCTCTCACTGAGATGATGCTCCCCCTGTCCGATGAATTTTTTGCAGTTTTAATGAGGTATGGGAATTACTCCCAATTTATGTCGAAGATTTTCAAAAGCACTTCTTAGTAGAGGTTTTGTGAATATGTTCACAATTTTCTCTTTAATATCAACATATTCCACTTTGACGATCTTTTGAGAAACCTGATCTCTTAGAAAAATGGTATTTAATTGGGATATGTTTAGTTTTAGAATGAATAACATGATTCTTAGAGAGGTTTGTAGCATTGGTATTGTCAAATTTAAGAAGAATTGAATGATCATACTTTACTTGTAGGTCTTATAGGGTTTGTTTCATCCAAATTACTTGAGTGCAGTAGGTGGCAGCAAGAATATATTCAGTTTCTGATGTTGACAATGATATAGATGTTTTCTTCTTACTTAGCCATGATATTAGACACTTTCTTAGGAAGAATGCTCCTCCACTGGTGCTCTTCCTATCATCCACACTACCAAACCAATATGCATCAGTATATGTGTTGGGCTCCGGATTTATAACATTTTCTTGCTGGTTCTTGAGGATATTGTTTACTCTCCTGAAGTCTTTTGTTTAGAAAATGGCATTCTTTCTGTGTTGTTATACATATATATTCCATTGTATACAGAAACCATGAAGTGCCTCCAAAGCCACAAATGAGCGAAGAATTCAACTATAAATGCAACAATAATCCTCTTCTGCGGAGAATAGCTGAACTTTGCAAGAATGCAGGGTGTTGGCTTATAGAGGATAATACTTATGATTATTTTATGATGGGTTGAAACATACTTGTGTAGAGGCTCCACACATTATCAATGCATTCTCTTTTTCTAAAGCTTATGGTATGATGGGCTGGAAAATTGGATAGATAGCATATCCTTCTGAAGTCAAGGGCCTTGGAGCACAACTGTTTCAATCATTGGACAAAAGCTTGCTCTGTATTTACTAGAGCTTGGCCCTGGGGGGAACCGTTTGTTTGAATCATTGAAACAGCTGGCATCAAGCATTTAAATTCGTGCATAACGCAAGGCAGGAAATCGTGGCATGATTGAATGTGTAAAATGTGTCTCATCCTCCGGTGATATTCTTAAAACCGTTTTATAAATTCTAGGGTGCAAAGCCACGACTGCCAGAGGTCAGAAACGTTATGTAACCTTGCCAGAGCTCTGAAACATTATGTAACATTGCCAGAGATCTGAAACGTGGTGTAACATTGCCAGAGAGAGCTGGAAACGTTATGTAACATTGCCAGAGATCTGGAACGTATGTAAAGAGATGCGAGGCATTGCCAGAGGGTTGGGAAAAACGTTATGCTATGCTCGAGAAAGGAAAATGATGTAGAGAAATATGTAGAGAGATCTGAAACGCTGCTATGTTTTTTGGGAGAAAGGAGATAGACAGATCATAGACTAGATAGGGGAATAGAACAAGAAATTGAACCTCCAAGCATTTTGTACTGTTCTTATTCTCAATGAAATAGTTAAGAGTTCCATGA
>ML805411.1:227963-242783 GCA_009831015.1 Picea engelmannii | reverse complement strand
GTGATTGACTTGGCTATTAATTGTAAACTATTGTACTTTCTATACCCTTCTTAAGTATAGACTCAACTAAATAAAATACTAGTGTTGTCTTCACTTTTGTACGCTTTAGAAGTTTGAATGGGAATTTTTCTTTGTTTCCTTGATTGAAATCAATCTCTACGCCTTTCACAAGTGCAGTGTAGCATAGTATTTATTAATATACATGAGTGAATTTGGGTAATGATTATTAAAAGAAAACATGATTGAATCATAAAAATGAAATCAAGTATATAAGATGTAAATGTCATGGTTTTCCATCCCATAGACATGTACATAACATCACCTTATCATACATGGATGGGCATGTAATATATTGGTAATTAGAAAACATCTACAATGATTTCAAATCATTAATAGTTGTGATAGTAATACGCTGAAATTTTAAACATATACATAAACCCCTTTCCTCAGCTAATACATTACCATGTATTAAACTCAAGATAATGGTGAAAGTAGTATAACACCAAGCCCTTGAACCTAAGGTAATCTTACTACAATGACATATCTCTATGTTGGGATGTCAGTCCATGCTATTATTCTTCTTCCCACTGTTTGCTTGTTTTTGGGTTATTTTTGTGATTTGCTAGGTTATAATAGTTGTGTCATGTCTCCATAATTGGGGTAGAAATAGAAAAGGAGTATGAAAAATATCATAAAAAAATGGATACTTAGGATATGTAGTGAAAATAGGGAAATTTTTAGTCSRGAAGGTGTATTGAGTTTGTGATTTGCTAGGTTATAATAGTTGTGTCATGTCTCTATAATTGGGGTGGAAATTGAAAAGGAGTATGAAAAATATCATAAAAAAATGGATACTTAGGATATGTAGTGAAAATAGGGAAATTTTTAGTCMRGAAGGTGTATTGAGCATGGAGTTCAACAAAAAGATTTTGAGAAATAGAAAAGAAATTAAGGGTATTCTTAACTATGCCATGAATGCACATACTATGTCATAGCTTCACTATGTGAACCCCACATGGTTTTATAACTTAGTAAAATATTTGCCAACACTGTATAAGGTTTTCAAATATAGTGAAAGATTCTATAATCCAATGAAAAATGCATAAAAAAATTACGTACACATTATATTATTGATAAAATATCCTTCAAAATTTTCTATGTATCATGGGGATTCGCCTATTTAAATTTACCCGGGGGAGGGGAGGGGAGGGAGGTTCGTAAAATTTTCTTTATTTCAAGTCAATGACTTTTTTATTTATTTATTCTTTCTTTCTTTCTCATCACTATTTCCACGTCAGGTTGTCGCTCTTGCCACCTTCTGGACGTCGTTCTTTCCATGGACAAGAGTGTCACTCCCATAGAAACCATGTCAGAGTTGATACATTGTCCCGTCGGTCTTGCCACCTTCAGAACGTCTCTCTTGCCACCTCTGAAACGTCGCTCTTGCCTCTTGTTGGACATCATTCTTGCCACATCAGGCCGTCGCTCTTGCCACCTACTGGACGTCGTTATTTCCACGACCAAGAGTGTCGCTCCCATAGCAACCACGTCGGAGCTGATACCTTGTCTCGTCGGTCTTGCCACCTTCAGAATGTCTCTCTTGCCACCTTTGAAATGTCGCTCTTGCCACCTTTAAAATGTCACTCTTGCCACCTTAAGAACGTCTCTTTTGCCACCTCTGGAGCGTCTCTCTTGCCACCTTCAGAACGTCTCTCTTGCCACCTTTGAAATGTCGCTCTTGCCACCTTTGAAACGTCGCTCTTGCCACGTCTGAAACGTCCCTCTTGCCACGTCTACTACGTCGGTATTGCCACGACCTAGACGTCGGTCTTACGACGTCAATATGGGGTTGGCCAATCCAATTTATGATGACACATGGTGTCATATAACGTCGCAATACAGACGAAAACTATGTCGTCGAAAAAGCGACGTCCTGTGAAACGACGTTTGAGGGGGTCTGAGGTTTGTCGGTCTTCCGACAATAGAAAGTGACAATTACGTCGAACGCGCCGTCGGAATTTGACCCAAATGCACTAGTGTGAACATGGATGGTCTTATTGAAGATGTATCTTCAATAGTTTTCTTAGATTCTGGTTGACCATGATTCCTTTCTTTGAGTACTTCTGCATAAATCTTTCTATTTTCTTCATTCTTATTTTCTAGCAACCTAGAGTGCTTCTCTTCATGCTCTATAACTGATGTGGAAGTTTTTGTCTCTTCTATGTTCTTGTTGAGCTTGACGATTTTACTTCTCAATGTGACAACTTCTTCTTCAAGCTTCTCAACCTCTTCTTCTTTCTTCATTATCTGAGACTTCATGACTTCTTCTGTCATATTCGCTTCTTCAAGATGAATTTTTAATGGGATCGTTTCTTCTTCAAGTCCTTTCTCTTCTTTACCAAAATATGCCTCAAGCTAGTTTAGATCGTTAGTTATTTCATTAAGATGATATGTCAATATATTCTCTCTCATTTCTTCTTCTTCATTTTGTGATGCTATGTTGGCTTCCAAATATTGTTTTTGATATTCAATATTTTCTTCAATCGTTTCGGCTTCTTCTAGCTGAGTTCTTAAGTTCTCGATGACCTGTTGGGCTTCTTCAAAAATGCGAACACTTTCCTTTTGTTTCATCAATTCTTTCTTGAGTGACTTGTTTTCTTCTCTTTCTTTTCTTAGTTCATCTAAAGTACTAATCAATTCTGCTTCATAATTGTCTTCTTTTTCAATTAGTTTTTCTGTCTCATTTCCTTCATGGAATTCTATTTCAAGATGTCCGTGTTTTTCACAATTAAAGCAAAAAAACAGACATCTGTTGATTATGTACTCTTCATCTTCTGAATATGTTTGACATGGTGAACATAATTCTTCTTTATTTTTACCTGCATCTTCTTTGGCATTTTCTGAATCTGCGATGGGTGAAGAATATATGTCATGTAACTTATCCCAAAGTTCTTTGGCTGATGAACATTTACCAACCTATTCTCTTACCGGATTAGGTAATCCTTCCCAGATGAAATCTATTGTTATTTTGTTATTATTCTTCAATTCCTTCTTGGCTTCACTCTTTTCCCTTTTTGAACTATCATATCCTGAAATGATTGATAGCCAAATATAATGCCCGTGTGCCTGTAAAAATACGTTCGTGTTTCTCTCCATATCTCAAACTTTAACCCATTCTAACCATTAAATAGTGGTACTCCATTCTCAGAATAATCCTTGATCTCCTTCCAGTGGTTAAACCGATTTCTGAAGGAACCTGCTCTGATACCAATTGTTGGATTACTGAGAGGGGGGGTGAATCAGTAATAGAAAAATTGAATCCTTTTTAACCATAAAATGCAAGTGTTATATCAATGTAGCATTATCATCCAATAGTTGCAGAGCAAATAAACAATGAACAAATGAGCAATCATACACATACACAGTACACCAGTGTTTTTACATGGAAACCCAAAGCGAGAGAAAACCACATAATGTTTTTTCTTATATGTATTTAAGAATTACATTCATTGGAAGCACCAAATTCCTTTGTTTTCCAGCTGCAACTGGAAGGAGGCTCCAACTCCCTAGTTTCTCAGGCTACAACCTGAGGGAAGTTCCAACTCCTCAATTGTCTGGCTACAACTAGAAGGAGGATACAACCCCCTATATTCTTCGGGTACAACCAGAAGGTGGCTACAACCACTTGTCTTTGCCCCATCCAACCTCCATGAAATATAAGTAGAATGATGGAACCACTGTCACACTATCACTGTGATATATACTATTGTAAACATGTACCAATCAACTTGCACCAAACAACATGTACCAATAACCTGAACCATGCATCAACTATTCATCAACATGTACCATCAATGAGTGCATCAACCATGCACTAAATATGTACCAATCATGCATCAAATACACATAAACTATGACTCATCAATATGTACCAACATCATCAACCATACACCTCATGTATGTGCCAACTTATCAACTACTTGTCTCAACCATGTACCCAACATGTACCTCAACCAAAATCCCTCATCAATTTCATCATCCAAATCTGATTTGTAACTTTGTAATAGACCTGGTGTATATGATCACATATCTGCAAACCTTCCTTAACTTTAACAACAAGAGACTAGCATTTTCATCAAACTTTACTTTAGTCTCACATGACTAATTTTGGATTAGTCAACAAGCCTAACTTGAAATAATCATAACTATGTACTTGTAATGAATAAATATTTGAAAATAGTACACAATGTTCTTCAATGTATTTTATGCAATTCCTCTAGGTCTCATTGCTTGGAATCTCTCAGAAAAGGACTTATAGCAAAATTGGCATACCTTGTTGAATTATGGCTTATTCTAGAGAGCGAACTTGTAGAGTGTACCCCACACAAAATATTTGTTGTATGGATCTAGAAATGGTACAAACAATACTACAAACTTTACTCTAACCAATAAATTTTGTCTTACTAAATTTGGATTTGTTATGAAGAATTTATGACGTTTTTACTTGAAACACCTGTTTTAGACTAGTTTCGGGACTAGCCACAAACCTTATTTTCCACAGAGTATAACTCCCAAAATACAACAACTCACAAGCTGAAATTTGTATCACAGCTACTTGGATATTTTTCCTTAACAACCTCCAGATTTCACGGTCTTAATTATTCTAGAAAAAACGTTATTGCAAAAATGGTGAGATGACATGTAAATAACATACCTTAGAAAGCATCATCAAAAGAATTTATCCTCCCTTGAATTTCGTCCTTCTTTACTTCACCTTCCCTTTGAAATTCGCCTTAGATATCCTTTGGTTACCTCAGTCACTTGGAGATATACAATATTCTCAAGTGTGATTAAATGAGAGACCCTTGCCTCTTATTTATACTTTTATGTAGCTTCCTCAAGGGGTTACCTTCTAACCATCTTAAACCACTTTCATTATTTTAGGGCTAACCCACTTCTAACCACTTGTCCACTTAGTAATTTCTCCAATAAATTTATTATTTAAATAATTTCTTTTTTATCCACTTTGACTTATAGTACACTCATCACTTCACTTTATTATTTAAATAATTTCTTCTTTGTAACCACTTATAGTACACTCATCACCGGAAATGGCATGACATGTTCTATCCATATAGAATAGTCTTACCTTCAAATATATAAAAACTCATACCATTATACATCAAACAAACTTGGGTCCATTACCCAAACCTTTGTGCTACCGGACTTTCTTCAAGGATTGACATCAATGACAACCAACCTAAATAATCAACAGATATTTTTAAACCTCTTAATTCTGCAAAATCTGTACGTGACAATTTTGTTAGATTTAATCATATGATAAACAAAATTGTCAAACAATGTTACAGGTCCCTTCAATTCATGAAGAATATATGTATCAGTATGCATCATATAACACTTCCATGTTATCCCTTGGTCGATAAATATTTCAATTTTTCACAGGCACTTCCTTCAAACCCCTTCCTCAGATGACCACGACTCGAAACCATGGGCTTAATCCTTCCTTAGCGTTTTTCTGTCTTTGAAAACAACAATTTGGCCACTAGACCTATTTTACTTCGACCGAAGTCTCATAGGACCAAGGGCCATGACCAAGCGCTTAGCTGATATGTGCCTATCCAGGGCTTCAGAACTTCGGGATTCAGGGGTTTCACCTTCATTAAACTTCATATTCCCCGAACTTCGAGCATCGAACTTCGAACGCAAAATTAGAACGTGAAACTTCAAATGTCGAATGTCGAACGTCGAACGTTGAACAGGTGAAGTTCTCTGAAGCTTCGCGCTTCAGATCTTTGACACTTCGATCTTCGAAGGATTTCACAACTCCTTCCAACATTTCCTCCAAACGTCGAATTTTCGAACCTTTCGGAGTCAACTTAATTATTTTTTCATCAATATGGTGGTGACACATGGCCCCACTGACAAGCGACACATGTCAAGTCACAATTAGTACATAAGGCCTGTCAAAGGTACAAAATAAATTGAAACATGGAAAGCTTAGAGTAGGTACACGTCACCCTAGGTGACATCATCATGTCGCGTCACAATGGCGCTTCGAAACTTCGGCACTTCAGGCTTCATAAGTTTTTACATGCACAACTTTTTGACTCCCGAATGTCAAACTGTCGAACCACTTGCTTCCTGGAGCTTCGAGCCTTGGGACTTCGGAGAGTCCCACACCATAGCACATCACAACACCTGAATGCCAAACTTTCTAACTCCCAAACAGGTCCACGTCACTCTGGCGCTACGGGACTTCGTCACTTTGAGCTTCGAAATATCTCACACCAGCACACTTTATAACTCCTGAATGTCGAATGCCGAAATATCGAACCAACTGAACTGTGGATGCATATCTCTGATAATGAACAGTCTGAATTGGTTTCGAACCTCGGAGAACTCTACTCTGCACAATCGCAAGCGGATTTCCCCAAACACTGAACCATCAAACCACTTGGGGAATCCAACGGTCCGCCTTCTCCCGAATGATCTACGGTGTAGATCCACTCTGGGACTTCATAGCTTCGGGGCTTCTACCTCCCTTTTGTTAAAGACATAAAAAATTTCAAAGCAACGAAGTCCAAAGGAATTGAAGGTTAAATTTTGTGCTCCTTTCTTAGATCTGATGAATGTGAAGGATATTCCTTCTCCCGAACAGATGCAATGGCCCAAATATAAACTTTTTGGCCCCAAAACCATGGTTACTGTGGTTTATTTTCTCTGTTGTCTTTCTTGAACCGTTAAACTTCTAGAGCTTCTGAACAGAGTCAAGGTGTTCCCTCGACGCCCTCCTGACACTCATGAATGCTCTAAAATTCAATGTTTTGTCCATTTCGACAACAATTCATTCTGAACTTTTTCTTCAATTTCCACTTATATGGCCTATCCAGGCTCAGTGTTTCAAACTGAAGATGCCATACCAATCTGTAATGTTCTCAGCCACCCACAGGTCGAGCTATGCTAATTCAAACCCACTCTCAGACTTCTTTCTCTTATAGTTACCTTTCAAATTAATAAGGATGCATAAAAGAAAGGAACTAAATGGCATGCACAACAATAGCCATCAAGCATGTGTATTCTAAAGACTTAACTCAACGATAAATAAATACACAGGTAAATAATACCATAACAGAGAGCACTTATATTTTATAAAAGAAGACACCAACTGGTTATAGACCAAGGACATTCCACCCAACTGTAGACATTGTTTTTCCAAGTCTCAAAAACAATGTCACCCCGAGCGAGGGCTCTAAATCCACAAGGACAGTTCCAAAGTGTTACTTGGCTTCCCAAACCAGTCAGCACTCAAGCTCCCACAAGCTTCCTAGCACCCACAACAATCCAAGTACCCAGCTCTCTTCTACCCATCCTCCACCACCCAAGAGAATGGAAACCCACCCTTCTATGCCACGCAGTACCTCAGGCTGTGCTTCTCCTTCCAGGGCTCTAGTGCAACTGGTCCAGAATATCCATGTCAAGACTCTCAGGACTCGCAGCTATGAGAAAAAATGGACACAGGACAAATCATCTCAGACATACAGGCCTTGAATCCTGGTTGGATTACACCAGCAATCTCTATAGCCAACAATACCATGGCTTCTCTTCAGCAGTTCGTCTTCCTTTCCCAAGCCAAGACACAAAAATGAGGAGAGATGAATGGGTGAAATAAATTAATGGAGTGATATCTCCACGAAAGGTGTGAACAACTATCAATGGAGTGCATGCACAAATGAATGAATGAGTGAGGCAACCAACAAAAGAACAATAATGAGGACGAAAGTGAGAGAGAGAACAAGAGAACCAACGAATGAGAAAATCAACAAACGTGAGAACCCCCCCAAAAGACCAGGGACAGGTTTATGTAATTCATGAGGATCAAGAACCTCATGGCCTTCCCCCAAGAAGCTTATGTAATTGATTTCCTCCATTAGAAAAAATGGGTATTTTAAAAATATAAAATAAATTCTTAGCCCCTAAAGCCCCCTATCTTGTGGAATCATATCCCCCTATAACTCTAGTCCTTGTTTGTCTAGTAGCCAACGATTTATTTATTATTATTAATGATCAAAAAATTACATTTCTTAAGAACATTGGCCTCTTTTAATTGTTTGGGCACTCTAGCCTCTCAACAATTAACAACATACATTATTTAATATGGGGCTCAAAACCTGGGGTGTTACATCCCTGAACACTCCATTCATCAAACACATAAAAATTGTTGGGGCATTTGATAGTCCAAATGTCACTACTGTGAATTCATAATGCCCATATCTTGTTATGAATGTTGTATTGTTGATGTCTTCTTCCCTTATCCTTACTTGATGATAGCCTAATCTCAAGTCAATCTTTGAAAATATTCTTGTACCCTTCAGTCGATCAAACAAATCATCAATTTTGGGAAAAAGATACTTATTCTTTATGGTAACCTTATTAAGTTGTCTGAAATCAATACACAGCCTTAAGGTTCCATCCTTCTTCTTCACAAAAAGAATTGGGACTCCCCAAGGTGACACACTTGGGTGTATATACCCCTTTTTTAACAACTCTTCAAGCTGCATATGTAACTCCTTCAATTTTGGTGTACCCATTTTGTATGGTGTCTTAGAAATTGTGGGAGATCCTGGCACCAAATCAATAGAGAAATCAATGTCTCTCTTTGGTGGAAATCCTGGGATTTCTCTAAAAACATCTTCAAAAACCCTCAAGATTAGATGGTCTTCAATGCTTGCCACTTTATCTTTTCCCGCCTCCTCCATATGGGCTGCAAACACCTAACATCCCTTCCTGAATCTCTTCTTCAATTGCATAGCTGAAATATCTCTAACAGCTACATCTCTTGGAATGATTTGAATCTTTCCTTGATGCCCTTCCTCATCGAGACATGTGATGGTCTTGTTGTAATAGTCTAGGAAATCATGATGCTTTTCCAACCAATCCATGCCAATTAGACAATCATATAAACCCAATGGTATGATGTTTACATATACCTTCATGTTGAGTCCATTCATGTCTATTTGACAGTCTTTAACCAACTCATTGATATTTCTCTTAGCCCCCGTGGCTAACTGAACTAACCAAGATTTATTATGCTTACTCCTTTGCAAGTGAAACATGTCAATAATGTTAGAATTTATGTAACTATGGCTAGCTCCGAAATCAATTAAAATTGCTATGGGCTTGTTATCAATATTACTTTCCACTTCGATCATGGGGGATTGATATTATTCTTGCTTGTTGTCCAAGGCTGCATAAATCCTTGGCATACTTCCTCCCATGTATTCCATTGTTTCAGCCTCTTGAATGTTGTGGACAGTCCTCATTCTTTCTCCTTTATGAGGGCATTCCTTATATAAGTGATTCTCCTCACACCCCCAACATTGAACAGGTTTTTTCCTTGGCCTTTTCCCAAATGAATCTGCATTCTTATGATCATTTTTGCCTTCCTGACCATGTTGACTTGCTTGAGAGTTATTTTTGAAAAAGGGTGGCTTAAAACCTTTCTTCCTTTCATCCTTTTTCTCTTTCATCTTGTCATTCCAAGCCTTTTGAAACATAGGCCTTCCTTTTCTTTGCTCATAAAGGTTCCTTGATCTCCTTATGGTTTCCTCCAAGGTCTTGGGGTTGTCATATTGAATCTTGTCACTATATAAGGAGGGTAACCCACTTAGAAACCTATGGATTTTAACCTTATCATCCTTTATGAATCCAACATACTTAAACAATTCAAAGAACTGCTTCTCATATTCCTCCTTTGTCATGGTTCCCAACTTGAGTTCAAAGAACTCTTTCATCTTTCTCTCATAGTAATGTTCAGACAAATATTTCTGATGGAATATCCAACAATACTGAGAGGGGGGGGTGTGAATCAGTATTGCCTGCTTTTACTTTTTAACTTCATCCATATTAAGCACACGTATTAATTATTCAATTAAGCAATATATGATGAACACCAAACTCTTATGAACACAAAATTTTATTGTGGAACCCAATAGGGAAAACCACCAACACTTCTCTATTAACTGCAAAATTATTTTTCTTACAAGTTACATTGAAATAATATATTCTTCCTTTTCTATTAGCACCAACTGGTCAGGATGCACCCACACCCTTCGTTCACCAGCACCAATTGGTAGGAGGCTACGACCCCCTGTTTAGTCAGCTACAACTAACAAGGAAGCACCAACTCCCTATGTTCACCAACACCAACTGGTAGGAGGCTTCGACCCCCTGTTTAGTCAGCTACAACTGGCAAGGAAACACCTACTCCCCTTCAGGCTCCA
The DNA here is from genome assembly GCA_009831015.1 of Picea engelmannii. Taxonomy (NCBI): domain Eukaryota; kingdom Viridiplantae; phylum Streptophyta; class Pinopsida; order Pinales; family Pinaceae; genus Picea; species Picea engelmannii. The sequence goes on along the minus strand of ML805411.1, from coordinate 232,482 downwards.
ACCTGCCCTTGCACCACCCAACCACCCTTGTTTTAAAATGCAAATCAATCTCTTATGTTCTTAATTGAACCTGGCTCATGCAACCATTATTGTACTTTCTATTTGTCTATTGCAACCTTTGTTTGTATGGTCTTCTATACCAAGTACTGGATTGCATAACTGATTCTCTGTCTTCTTATGTTCTTGATATTCAATAATACATTGACAGGCACCTTAGAATGAACAGTTCTTCCTCTTGGACTATGCTTCTATTTTTTATCTTCTAATCTGAACCACATAGACACTTTTTTCTCACCACTCTTTCTCGTTTATATATTCTTTAAAACGTCGTGAGTGTGAAATATTGTGTCCTCTTCATTCAACTTAACCATTATCACTTTTTATTATTCTTACGTGAAGGATTTTCATAAATTGATCACAGATATGGATCAATTTCATCCCTTTAACTCGATCCTGAATCTCTACAATTATTTCAGAAACTGAGTTCTGCATAAGCGCTTCCTTAAAACCATTTCTATGTGATCATAGACGTAGAACCTTGGGCTTATCAACTTTAGCAACTTATTATATTTTGCCTTTTAAATATCTTACCATATGACTAATGGTGATAACCAGATGCTAGGCCAAACGAGCGCTTTATTAGAATCAACGGTCATGATTTAATCTCTTGATGATGAAATGGACGACAGTTAGGACTTCAGGACTTTCAACCTGACAAATATTCCAAATAGGATTTTTTCGAATAGATCAGACAGTTCACTTTTATTTCATGTAGCCAGATCAATGGTCATGTTCGATCCTTACACTTATCCTTTTATTTCTTAATCCGACGGCTGGGACTTAATCAAGTATTTAGATGGATGGACACCATTTACTTCGGGACTTCGGAAATTATAATTACACTATCCTTCCACTGTAATATGATCAATGGTTGAGAATACACCCGAAGTGATCTTCAAATCAGACGACTCATGTCCACTTCGGGACTTCGTCATTTAGAAATTCGGGGCTTAGGGTATCTGTTGGTGACGAAACTCCCAAATTAAAACTTCTGGAGTGAAGTAACTTGCTTATGTCACTTGATGATGTGGCATGAGCCGAGTGTTTTCCACATGTCACTCTGATTATTTATTTACACGTACCTGAAACGTCGATTTCAACTTGACACTTGTCATTATCTGACTATGCCACGTGTCCTTTCTTACATGATCTGTCACATGTCCTTGCTGACAAGGCCTGCCACATGTCCTTGAATTAGATGGTTGAGGCTTACTTCGGGTCTTTACCCAGATTCCACAGATTTACACCACATCTCTTCTAGATCAGACCACCCAAATCCACTTCGGATGATCTGATGCTTGAGATTTACTCCAGACAATCTGACGACTGAGATTTACTTCGGATGATCTGACGGTCGAGAATTTATGTTTACTCTCCAGGCTTCAGGAATTTCAAATCTCAAACTAAAACTCTCAAAGCGATTTCTATGGAGCTCATGATCCATTGCCATGTATCCCTTTAGATCTGACGATTGAGATTTACTCCGGCTCTCCAAGCTTCGGGAATCTCAAATCTCAAACTGAAACTCTCGAAGTGATTTCTCTGGAGCTCACGATCCGTTGCCACATATCCCTCTAGATCTGACGGTTGAGATTTACTTTGGCTCTCCAACTCTCCGGGCTTCGGGAATTTCAAATCTCAAACTTTTTGAGATAATTTTTAATTTGTGGATACTGTTGTCTTATTGAACACAACACAATTGTAGGTCATATTCTTCAACCAACCCTTGGTTTTGTCCATCGATTCTCATCGATCTCTAACTAGGATACCAATTGCTTTTATATCATCCACCTTGACATCTGCACTCTCACCAATCTTATGTAACCTAAGATTGTAGCATCTATATGCTTTCTTGGTAGAAGCATATCCAAGAAGAATACCTTCATTAGATCTAGCATCAAATTTTATGAGATTTCTTATCAAGCCTTATAATGCAGCACTTACTTCCAAAGACCTTGAAATATTTTACCGAAGGAGCTCTTCCAAAACAAGGTTCACAAGGAGTTTTATTACTATTAATCATGAGTTGACCTCTGTTCAATATGAATATTGATGTGCTTGCAGCTTCCCTCCAATATCAATACTAATTGATGGAATATCCATCAGATAATTTGCTTCATTGGGCATAGTCTTTGCAGCTTCCTGGACAAAGATTTTTTTTTTTTAATTTTTTCTTTTAGAAGGAGTTTCAGTGTACCATTAAAATAGGATAGAAAGATTTCTGAGATAATTATTACTCAAATATTCTTGTCATTATATTGTTGGAGATTCATCATCAACGTCATTATTATGTGCACTAGAAGCTTCTTTATCCTTTTCTTGAGAATATTCCTTATTAGAAGTTTCACCCACAAAACTCCTATTATTAACTTCATCAATTTCAGGAGCAATATTTTCATTATCTTTCTTGTTTGGTACTTCAAATTTTCTTTTCCATGTCTTATTTATTCTTTTTTTCATATTGTGTGAAGCATTTCTTATTGACTGACCTTTTGAGTTCCAACAGTCATGAGATTTTTGGCCATATCCATCACAACTGTAGCATCTCATAGTGTAACAATGTGTAGCAATATGTCCAACAAGATTGCAGTTCCAACATCTTATATTGTTGTTGAACCTACTAATTTATTTTCTTCCATGATGCCTACAATCCAAGGCTTTATGACCATATTCATTACAAGAAAAACAATAACCATTAAAAACACTCCCATACTTCCTTTGATTCATCCATGAAGGTGTCTCTCTTCTAAACTTACTTTGAGTTGTGTGAGTAGCTTCGGTATGTCTACCTTGATCTAATCTTCTAAATATTGTAATGTTGCTTTCATTCTTTGAACATGAAGGCCCTGTGTCATTTGTGCTTTCCATTTTTATAAACAAAAGACTTGCATTAGACCTGTCTTCACCCTTTACAAATGAAGGACTTGCATTAGGTTTCTTAGGATTATTAATTTCTTCCTTATTGTAGCCAAGACCGGATTTGTCATTTGGTGATATCTTACTATCCAAGATCTCATCTAAGATCATAGAGTTATTCAAGAACTTGACTTGGGTGTTTGACTTTTCAATTTTCTTTCTAAGATTCACAACTTTTTCTTCCAGCTTATGACATGATTCTTCCCTTTTGTTCAACTGGTTCCTCACTACCTCCTCTCTTCTTTTGGTTTCTTCAAGTTGGGTCTTCAGATTGACATTGCTTTCTCTTAGTTCCTTTAGATCTGCAAGGATTCTGCTAAGTTCATCATCTTCCTTGTTTTCTTCTTTTACTTGACTGATTTTATTCTTTAATTTCTCAATCTCCTCTTCTTTTTCTTCTAGCTGAATATTTTTCTCAGATATGATCTTTTGATTGTCTGAGAATTTCCTTTATTTCCAAGAAATTCTTTTGACTTTTTTCAAGAAATTTTTTAGTGTAGTCATGAAGAAAACTATAGTCTGAATAACCATGGTCATAGTGGTATTAATAAAGACTCCAATCAACTTTCTATTTGACATTAGATAGTTCTTCTTCTACTTCTTTCATGGGATAAATGCTAACATAACATTCTTCTATTGTATCTAAATCTTCTTCTTTACTTGCAGGGTAGATTTTAATATCAACATTATTGCAATCGAAAGATTGTGGAGAGTCTTTACCTTTATTGATGACTAAATCTTCCTCTTCATCCTTGATAGGAATGCCTTATGTGTCTTCTCTTTTGATTTGATACATCTTCATGGGAGGATGAGCAGATTCTTTGGAGGTATCATCACAACATGTGTCATCTTCAACATCAATATGAGTAATAGGACTTGAACCTTTAATCATGTGTACTTGTTCATATTCAAGGTCAAATTTGTTTGAAGGAATTCTTTGTAGACTGAGAATTTTATCAAGGGCTTTAGTCCCTTTTTTGAATTTTTCAACAGTCTTAAGTTGATCCTTTAGTTGTTTACACCTTTGTTTATATTTTCTCAGATAATCCAAAGTATACTCAAGCTCAGCTTCAAGATTGAATTTTGATTCAATGTCTGAGTATTCTTCAAAAGAATATTCATCACTAGAATTGTTGTAGATTGAACTTTGTTTTGATTGAAACACTTCTTTAGACTTTTCTTATGAGTAGAGGTGTTTCATCTTGTCCCAAAGTTCCTTTGCAGAATTACATTCACCTATATTCTCTTTGACATCATGAGGTAATCCATCAAGGATTGTATTCATTGCCACTAAGTTACTTTTCTTGGCTTTCTTTTGAGCTGGAGTCCTTACTCTACTTGGTGGGAAGTAATCATTGATCACTAAATTCCATACATCATGTCCCAATGCCTTCAGATGACTTTCCATTCTTGTACTCCAAAATATGTATTCTTCTTTTCTAGGTATTGGAGTTCCATTCTCAGTGTAAATCTCGTGTCCATCCATGTGTGCTTAATTTGATCTTCCTTTCGGTTTGTTAGACTGTTCTTAAAGGAACCTTGC
>ML805411.1:169919-193133 GCA_009831015.1 Picea engelmannii | reverse complement strand
AGTTTCTTTGTTCAATGTCACTATGTTGTCTTCAGTGGTGTTTATTAGAGTGTTCAGTAACTCTAATAATTCGAGACTTCGAGCCATTTTCAAAACACTAAAAGAGGTCTCCTTGTGCAGGTAGATCCTTATTACAATTTGACTCGACAGAAGAAGGTTTATTTGCAACTCATTCACTTGAACTTCACGCTCACTTGCTATTCATGCTCACTTGAACTTGCCTTGCTTGAACTTGCTTCTAGGAAGTTGAGGATGTCAGTTACCACCGAAAATGCATCCCAAAGTATTACAATGATTTGAGTTTCAAGTACTCATCCTTGTCAATTACGACTCAAAATGACTCTAGGGTGTTGGGCTCAACCGAAAATGCACCTTATGACAAATTCAATTCAACTCAACTTGATTTTAAAAAGACAAGTAAATTTACAAAAGGACAATTTGCAAGTTACAATAAATATTGATTCTGAAGTTGAATTAATCTTCAAATTTGAAGTTTTTGTTGATTCTTTTGAGCCCATTTCTCCTTTGCTTACAAGCTTGACTAGTTTGTTGTTTCAGTGATTTAATGAAGAATTGTTGTTGAGAACTAGATGACAAACTTTGAATGCTTGAATGTGCATTGCAGATGCTTGATCACATGTTCTGGATTGTAAATGCTTGATTGATATTAATTGTGCTTGAATATTCTTTGCATCTGCTTGTTGTTGAATTTCGATTTGATCAACAACTTAAATGGTGTTTATTTTCCAAATAAAATTTGTCAAAGACTAGACAAAAATTATCTTCTTCAAGGATAAAATCATCCTCTAACACATTCACAATCACACACAAACACAAATGTCCTTAGACCCCATTATTCAATTTCGGGGTGGTCTAGAACAAACATCCACCAAAAAACATCATTTTATTAACTTAGCAGGATTACAATCTTTATTGTCCTTTGAATATGAAAACAACCATTATAAAATAATCATTTAATCTTTCACTCAATTTAATCTGTAAATCAACAAACATTCATTCAACAAGTTGACCCACTTGACCATGAATCTAAACTTGAGTGTTGGATCCTATGCAAATATGGTAGACAATATCCTCTTATTTTTATCAATAACGTTTGACCATGAGTATAAGAAAATTAATTATAAAGGCTTACGTTGGCATAGCTCAAAACAAAATTTATAAAGCTTCATAAGAGTAGATTTGTTGCTCTCCAGCTGGAACCATTCTTCACCGTTGTAGCAATTCTTACTCTCCTCCAAAATAGATCTTTAGGCATCCTCCCTTCGGCAGATCGGAATATTGACTCTTGTGCCTTGATCCATTGATTGACTTTCACATTGAACAGATCCGAGGAAATCGGATCCACATTCAATTTTTCGCTTGCAACTGCACCAACATCTATTCATATCTGATTTTGAAAAACTATTACAGAGACACATGATTCACCTGAAAGAAACACAACCCAAATCTGCAAGAGACACACCCACGATCTGTGAATCTCTTTGCTTCTGTATGTAGCTAGATCAGCTACACGAGCGAAATTTTCCTTGCGCTATCTTCTCGCCGGTATCCCTCCTCTTGGTCTCTCTGAAACGTTTACGCAGCCTCACATTCACCCTGGCACAATGATTATCTTCTCGGTGGATCTTATCTCTGGGAATGTGCAGCCTTCTTTTCACATTGACGTTATGAACGCAACTCATCCTCCAACAATCACACTGGCTCTTTTTCATACCTGCAACAAGGGCCGAAAGTCCACAAGTCACTTTCTTCAAGCGCACCCATTTCATCAATATTCATCACCAGGAAACCATCTTCTTCACAACGTTGTAAGAAATTCCTGAGTAGTAGATTCAATCACAGGGGTTGGCTTTTGTAGTAGCAACAACGATATCCTCTTCAATGGAGGTTGGACTGGTGACACAACACTCTTTCCTCTTCTCACATCGATCTAATACCAGTCATTTGAACACGACTTAGTCACCACATTAGTAACATAACATACCAGAAGTTATGTGCAAGATTAAACGTCTCCCTTGTGTAATAAGATGAATCTGTGGCAACTCTCATTTTGATTCATGTATCTTCAATCTCTAACATTGCGCATCCAAATGATTGTGGATCTTCATTTTGTTGTTGTGAGAAGCGTCTTGAGTTTAAAATCCTCACCATCCATGAAAACTATCATGGTGAAGCTATTAGGCCCTTAAGACCATAACAGCTCTGATATCAATTGATAAAACATAAACAAGAAGAATAGCATGGCGGAAAAGGCTCACTAGCCAACATTGATTACATTCACTCCAATGTTACATATTTATAGTACAATGGGTGATGCCACCTCATAGAGAGATTTGCTCTAGATCCTAAAATCATGCATGATGACTAGTCTAGGCAATCTTAACTAAATCATTAGTCATCACTTGAGGATATATTACTAATATCCTAAATGAATAATACAAATATAGGTGACAATTTAGACTTAGTGATTGGTAAAGGTAAGTCATAGGCTAACAAACCTCACATTTGTCAGTAAAGCTTTGTTTCTAGCCCAATCTATAACCATATTAGAATTTCCCATCCCCTGTAATTTCTTTATCCTTTTTTTCAATGCAACTTCCAACAAGGTCCATAGAGAGATAAATTCGGCTATGTTGTTTGAGCCCCTCCCAGAAGCGTATATGATATGGATAAAGTGATTATGCTTTACAAAAAGAACAACCTCTACCCCACAAATAGGTAGGTGGCCTTGACTAGGGCCATCGAAGAAAACCCATGGGATTTCAAAGCCCAAATCGAGCTTAGATGGTATACACATGTTTTTTACTTTGAATTTTGTCTCAAATTCCTTGGCTGACCTTAAATTAATCCTTGCAATGACCTCTAGAGGAACATCTTCATTTGTGAAGATGATAGAATTGCAGGACTGCCATAAATTTAAAACAAAAATACAAGGAATCGCTTCGAACATTTGTACTGATTTGTCTACCAGTCAATCTTTGAGGTAATCATCTAGCCTTGTCTTTTACCAGGAGGACTTCGGTTTGAGCTATTCTTACACGATATTCATCACCTACACTTCATAAGGACACCCAATGAAAATGTGAGAAGAGGATTCATCATTAATATTACACGATGCACACCTACTTGGGCCAATCCATCATCTTTTAATTCTAATTTCCCATGTTAACGACTTATTGTTTAAGGAAAGACACAAAGTTATATTTCTTTTTAGAGGGGATTTGATTTCCATGGAAGGCTCCACCACCATTGCTTTTCATCTACGACCTAGACCTCCATTCTTACTTTTTATCCTAATTTGGTCGTAGTTCCCCTGATTGTGGGTTTTTTTACTAGCAGAGAGAGCTTGATTCCCTCTCTTGCAACCTTATGAAATTAGAAATGAGCTTACCAATACACTAGCTCCAATCTGCAACATCATCACCTTCCATACCAAGAGCCTTTGCGGATTTCCATCCCAATATACCTTTGACTTGGGGTGATTGTGTTTTTGCATCCTCCAACGAAAAAATTCCTACTAACTCAATTTCTTGTAGGAGAGATTCAAACAAATTGAAATCATTTTTAGCGCACATCCATGGGTCCTCACCTATTCTTACCTTCCTCTCATTGTCAATCCTCTATACAATACACTTCCCAACCAAGGGAAAATTCGATACAAGCGCCTTCCATACAATTGACCCATTTTTTGAATTTCTCGATTTCTCGTACCAATCTTCCATTGATATACCTGGTAGATACTTTGATTTGAAGACCTGTCCCTGTTACCCCCCCCCCCCCAGCCTAGGGGTAACTAGAGGAGATCATGTCTCGTGGCCCGCAATGGATAACATGATCCTGACTGTGATGATGATTAGTATGACTGCGGATGGTAGCCCAACAACCCCCCTCATTCACCTTTATAGATACAAGTCAACCAAGGCTCATCACATCCAAGCAACCCAGGATATGAGAGATGGTAATCCATCATCACCACGAGGTATGTTAGTCCTTCTTTCATACAAATTGTTGTGTTTAATTTGTCTAGCATGTGGATAAGGATCTTTGGTTGAAGTTGGATAATGGATCACTGGCTTAGAAAATTGTGTTAGTTGTTGCAATATCCCCTATATATGGATGATATAATTCTTGTTTATTGTTGGTATATTTGTGTGATAGCTAGTATATTTTTGTTTGTTACTTGGGTTACGACTTTCGTTAAACAAATTGTAAAAAAACTCAAAACCCATTGTTGAACCCTTTCTCTACTTGTTGTAAGTCCATTGTTGACATAGGGATTTTTTCAAACACTTTATTGACACCCTCAACACCCCATATAGTCAACCCTTGTTTCTTCTAGTATGTTTTATTGTCTGTTGGTATGTTTTTATGGACTTACTTGACTAGTGATTTTCGTCAAACACTTATTTTGCATACACAAGCTTGTTGTAACATACCTTTATTGTTTTTGTTTTATTGGGTGTTGTTGGTTTGTGTTTCAATGTGGTTTTTTTCAATAAATAGTTGTGGGTTTGATGCCAAGATATTACATGCAAATTATAACAGCAAGGGATAACAAAATAACTCAATCAAAATAGCAATGGACACCACAAATGATCTGATTTTATTAATATCTCTAACCTATTACATCAGCTAGAAAGTATATAGGTTTGTATCACCCCTTTCTAAGAACATGAGATTCCTCCACAAGATGAGGTAGTCTTACACGACTCCTCTAGAAGAAACACAAGTTCCCAACCAAGGAAATGACCACTACAGCTAGAAGAACAAAGTTCCTTGCAAGGATGTGGTTGTTGCAATAAGAATAATTTCCTCCCAATAATGATATGATCCAAGAACTCGACAATTGTTGTAGAAGACTCAGACCCCTCAAGGAAATCGACTTCTCCACAACATAAATTCAGTCTCACTAAGAAATGGCGGCCCCTCAAGATGAATATGGCCTCCCTAGACAAGAACTCAACCCCTTTGGCAGAGTAACTCGGCCCAGAAAAAATGAAGACGGGCCAGTTAGAGAAACTTATCCCATAAACAAGGAAATCCCCCCCCCCCGCAATAGATAATTTGATTGTTGAAAAAAGATTATGACGTCTACCAATCAAAATGACTCCTTGAATATTAGCTCAGCCTCCTTCAAAGGAATATACTTCTATGAAACCCCAAGTAACTAAAAAAAGATGAATCTAACTTATCAATAATGAAAGAAAGTGGAAGATCTGGATGATCTTCCCCACCAAATGGCTAGGGTGGATCTCTCACCACCGAAACCTAATTAGCTAGGGTGGAATCTTTCACCATTGAAACCAATCCAAACAAGGGTTTCCTCCAAACTCCAAAGTCTCCAAGAGCTCCCCAAATCAAAATATCAAATAATCATCGACATAATGAGAGGAAATGAGCCCCTGTCTCTTCTTTATACTCATTTTCACCTTTTTCTCCTCAAGTGGAATTTTAATTCATCTTTAATATATTTTCTAAAATCACTTTATTAATTTATTAGACCTTTTTACTCCAAAAGTGATCTATTTGACTTTACAAACATTTTCGAGTACTGGAAGTCACTTTTCAGCACCTGAACCTTTAGATCTCTTCATCCCGGTTACAACAAGCTATTACACTAAGGTTCCCCTCCTATATGATTTCTTAAAATGACAACCTTAGTGAAATCCATTAAATTATGCTCAATAATACTCCCAAATTATGGGAACAGTCGAAATGCAATGAATCGAAAGATGACTGTGCAAGGGTGATCTCGATGATGAAATGTAATAAGTGGACCTCTAAAAGTATCATATAACTCCTCCAAATTTCCCGAGCTCACTGTTAACCTCAATTTACCCCTCTGGTTAGGTTGACATAAACCCATAAGGTCACCTCCAACTATAGAGCAAGGAAATCCAAAAAATAGGACATTACATTCCTCCCTTCCCAAATATTGCTTGTCCTTAATCAATGTCATCACAACCAAACGATCAATAAGATGAACCAAACTAAAACTAGGAGTGATCCCAAGGTCCCAAACCAACCTAGAAGATGTGAATCACCCTCTACTAAAAGCATTGTCCTACAATGTACTAACACAAGAGACCTTATGAAGGCCACCTATCAAGAGATAAATCATATATTGTAAAGGCTTAGTCCATCCCACATAGAATCTCCCTCCTAGGAAGCCAGTCCAATGCCCTATAGAAATGTATCCCTGATAATAAAAACTGACTCTCCCATCTATACCCGTTTCCAAACTATCAACCCATGAAATCCTAGGGTCCCAAGTTAGCCTTAAGAGGAACCCACTAAGCTAATGTTGCACCACTCTGATCATAAGTGGTTTTCCCTCATGCCCATACTACAACCTCCACTCCTGGAACTCCAATATGTAATGTCTGAAAGACCCGACCCCACTACTATGGATCATATCTTGCAGATGTGCCTCAATGGAATCAAATTTTGCAAGTCCACTGTCATACTCGATCCTGGGTATCAGGGAAGAAAATTTATCCTTCCATATAACATGCGCTCCATCATATCCTCTTGGAGTGTCCCAAAAATGAAACGGACCAATCATATGAGTTCCTTGAACCCACATCCAAACTAGAATTCCACTATGCCTCATACCAACCAACTCCAACTATGCTACATTGATCAACTTTGTACCGGTTAATTTGTACATCTCCTACAAAAATGTCTTGAGAACTGTGTTGTCTCGATCATGGTCAATGTAATCAGGAAACCTATGGAGCCTAAATGCCTCCATAAAGAACCATTATGCTATCTATGACACCTCATACTATGATGAAGTCCCTGAAATATAGTCCCTTCCATGCACCTCCGGTAGACCTGTGTTGAAATCTATCGATACATTCTCCTACCTATGTCCTGAAATGAGTATAGACTGCCATAATCCTACTGGATGGGTATGGTCTGACTCAGTTTTCTGAAAATTCATGCACTTCATCACATGTCTCCACACATTATCCTCTAGGCCCTTCCATGAGAACCTCTCTTTGATATGTTGGTAAGTCTAGAAGTACCCAGGATGCGCTTCCAAGGGTGTATCATGTATAACCGTCATGATCCCTTCCCTAAGTGTGGACTCAGGGACTGAGTATATGCTAGCTTTATAGTAGATGACATTGTACACCACTTTGTGCATGTCATCCTAAAATGACCATCCATCAACTTGCATGCAAACCAATCCTTGGAATATTCCACTAGAAGGTGGGACTTCCAATCAGCTGAAATCCCCCTAAGCCAATCCAATGTGTCATGGATTTCCTCCTGATGTGTCTGTAAATCCTACACACTACTCACATGGATACAATATAAACATGTGTCATGCCAAACTCCCTGTCCATTTCTTGATGATAGCCTAACTGAAGATCAATCTCTGAAGAGTACTATGTCTCGTGCCTAACTATGCTCTCCATCATGCCCCTGGTCTCATATAACTATCTCAAATGATCCTCCCATGTCCTGTTGTATATGAGGAGATAATCAAAGAACACTAACATAAATCCCTATATTTGTGGTGTGAATATGGGTTTCATGTGAGACTGAAAGGTGGAAAGTATGTTGGTCAATCCCAATGACATGACCAAGAACTCCTAGTGCCCGTAATGACACCTAGAAGTAGTCTGGTGATATCCCAATCAAATATCAATCTTTAAGGAATATCTTTCCCAATGAAGCTCATCTATCAAATTCTCACCCCTGGACAACCCAAACTCAATGGTATGCTCAGATTCCCTATCAAGAAATATTTCTGAAGGAATCGCCCCATAATCTCATACTGATGTGTCCATGTCCTCAATATATCCATCCCCATAATAAGTGGGTGCATATACCTCCTTCGTGGTTGGTCCACTAGGTATATTCTAAACTTCCCCACCTATAGTTATGACTTGCCCTGTCAATGGGATCCCCAAAAATAAGTGGCTCATGATCTCTAATATGTAGACTATGTGTACAATCAAAAGTCTCTAAGCCACACATCTTGTCCATCCCATGAAATATGAATTCTCCTCGCGCTCAACCATCACAAGAAGTTCCTCCATCATACCATAACTACTACTAACATCCTCATGTGTCCTGACTACCACGGATGACTGAAATGATGATGAATGTGCCAAAATCAACTTCATGTGAAGCTCATGTGTAAGCTTCCCAACTTCCTCTTCATCATCCCTCATGCATGACTCCTTAGAAGTTATATCAACATCCAAGGGAAAATCATCCAACACCAAATCCTCATTGTATTTGGGTGTTAATACACCCTCATCATGTGCATCCAAAAATTCAACTTGAGGTTTTTTCAAACCTTCATCATAAAGTGAGGTCTTTTCTTCACCAACTACTTCATATTTGAATCCCTTCTTCTTCTTCTCCCCAACTGATAAGTATGTCTTCAAGCACTCTGGAAGCTCTGTTCTTATATTCTTTTGGTATTACTGAAAATCTTGTAAAAAATATGCCATGAACTCCTCATCATTCCTCATCTTTCTAAGACACCAAATGTACCAAAACAATCTAAAACTATCCTTTGTGCTTTACCCCTCAGGATGGGAGGAAAACACACTCTGATACCACTATAATATCCCCTTTATATGGATGATATACTTCTTTTGTGCTGCTAGTATATTTTTGTGACAGCTGGTAATTTTTTGTGTGTTACTTGGGTTACAACTTCCATCAAACAAATTGAAAACAAACTCAAAACCCACTTCTGAACCCTTTCTCTACCCATTGTAAGTCTATTGTTGACATAGGTATTTTTTCAAACACTTTATTGACTCCCTCAACACCCCATATACTCAACCCTTGTTGTTGCTAGTATGTTTTATTGTCTGTTGGTATGTTTTTATGGACTCACTTGACTGGTGACTTTTGTCAAACACTTATTTGGTATACACAAGCTTGTTGTAACATACATTTGTTGTTGTTGTTTTCTTGGGTGTTGATGTTTTGTGTCTCAATGTGTTTTTTTTCAATGAATAGTTATGGGTTTGATGCCAAGAAGAGTTTCCATATTACATGTAAATTATAACGAGGAATAACAAAATAACTCAACCAAAATAGCAATGGAAACCACAAATGATCTGATTTTATTAATATCTTTGACTTGTTACATTAGTTGGAAAATATAGAGGTTCAAATCACCCCTTTCCAAGAATAGGAGACTCCTCCAAAAGATGAGGTAGTATTTCATGGCTCCTCTAGCAGAAACACAAGTTCCCATACAAGGAAATGACCACTACAGCTAGAAGAACAAACTTCCCAACAAGGATGTGGTTGTTGCAATAATAAGAAATGCCTCCCAACAATGATATGATCCAAGAACACAGTTTTTTTTGTAGAAGACTCGATCCCCTCAAGGAAATCAAATTTTCCACAAAAGAAATTCAGTCTCACTAAGAAATAGTGGCCCCTCAATGTGAATATAGCCTCCCTAGACAAGAACTCAACCCCTTTGGAAAAGTAACTCGGCCCATAAACAATGAAGACGACCCAGTTAGAGAAACACAACCTCTCAACAAGGAAATTTGTCCCCTACAATAGATAATTTGATAGTTGCAAAAATATTATGGCCTCTACTAAGAAAAATGACTCCCTGAAGTTTAGCTCAACCTCCTCCAAAGGAATATACTTCTATGAAACCCCAAGCAACTGCAAAAAGATGAATCTAACTTCTCAATAATGAAATAAAGTGGAATATTTGAATGATCTTCCCCACCAAATGGCTAGGGTGGATCTCTCACCACTGAAATTTGATTAACTAGGTTGGAATCTTTCACCACTGAAACCAATCCAAACAAGGGTTTCCTCCAAACCCCAAAGGCTCAAAGAGCTTCCCAAATCAAAATATCAAATAATCATCAACATAATGAGAGGAAATGAGCCCCTATCTCTTCTTTATACTCCTTTTCACCTTTTTCTCCTCAAGTGACTTTTTAATTCATCTTTAATATTTTATCTAAAATCACTTTATTAATTTATTAGACCTTTTTACTCTAAAAGTTATTTATTTGAATTTACAAACATTTTCAAGTACTGGGAGTCACTTTTCATCACCCCAACCTTTATATCTCTTCATCTCATTTTCATTGACCTATTACACTAAGGTTCAGTGAAATCAATTAAATTGTGCTCAATAATACTCCCAAATTACGAGAATAGTTGAAGTGCAGATAAATCGAGATATGACTACAGATGGATGATCTCTATGATGAAAGATGATAAGTGGACCTATGAAAGCATCATATAAATCCTACAAACTTCCCAAGCTCATTTTTAACCTCAATTTACCCGCCTGGTCACCTCCAATTGCAAAGCAAGGGAATCCAAAAATGGGGACATTACAGTTTCCTTGTTTCACCTTGGTGGTCATCTTATGTGCCCTAGTCTGGTTTTGTCACTGCCCAAGGAAAATGGGTGATGTCAGGGGGCCCTCACAAGGGTAACGTTTTGTTCCCCTTTCCATCCTCACGCCTCTCATAGTGTAATAAACTTTGGTAATGCGTCATGGTCCATTCTCTCATGAGAAGAGGGGTTGAAGGCCCAAAAGTTGATTACAACTGTTATTAAAGGAATAAGAAAATGATGCTAAAGAAAGAAAAGAATGATAGAAAAAAGGCCTGACAAAATCTAGTCCAAACTTGATCTCTACTCTTTCAATGCCCACCCTGGTCCCAAATAGCAATGCTACAACTTGAAACCTTATAAAGGGGACTTGCAAATATAATAAAGTGGACTAGAAAGATAATTGATAAAGGGGTTTAGGGAAAATAGCATGTAAGTATGGGGTAACTCAAGAGTCAGCACACCCTCCACAAAGGATCTCGTAGAAATGGATGAAATGACACCATATTCCATGAAGTAATCCCTAAAACCATATCACTATCACACTTATTCTTGAAGGGTTTTTACCTTCCTTGTCACTCTCGGTACCTATCCCTCTACCCGAGTTATTTTTTTTCCTATCTAGGTGGCACACCTAATAAGGTTGGATGAAGGCTCTCCCATACCTAAACTAGTCAACTCACATGGGGTCTTGGGCTGGTGTGATGCTTGAAGGGGATATTGACATGAATTGTCTTACATGGCTTATATCTTAAGTTACAACTTACTTTGCATTTTTTAAGGATTGATGTTTATCACGAACTTTGGATAACCATATTTTATTCTTTCATTTGTCCTGGATGTCCCTACAATGGTTCTTTAAGGGATGTCCTAGGATTGTACCTAGGATTTTGTGCCTTTATTTGTGAGACCTAGGAATGTGTGATGGAGATAAGTGGCTCATCCAATGACTCACCAACCTTAGACATTGGCTCTCACATCCTCAAAACCCTAAACGATGGACATATGAGCTTGGTTTGAGAAGATTCATTCATGATGGCACACAGATGGGCTAGAAACCCATAGGTTGGGCAAAGTATCCTATAGCTTGTTCCTCACCCAGTGTAGGAGCATTTCAGCAACAAACAGTTAGAGACATGGAAAAGACAAGATGCAGCTCCCCAGAGCATGAACGTAGCACTTAGATCTTGGACATTTGGCCTAGATTGATGATGACATCATCTTCTATGGTTTGATGGAGCTAGGGTTTGGAGTATTCCTCGATTATTGGCGATGATTGGAATGATTTTGAGCAGGGAGAGACATCATTTTCCCACACTCCACTCTATATTGATTCCATGTGGCCTTTGGAGGCCCCCTCCTTTCCTTAGGAGGCTTGGCATCCCACACGTGTGGGCTATTTTCATTTTATTTTTCATTTATTTCACTTTGTAGAGGTTAAATGAGGGGTCAGCCCCACTTTAAACATTGTTAAATTATCTCGTGTGGAAAAAGTTTTAGTACTAAGCCTCATATAAAAGGGAAAGCACTCACATTCATTTTGGATCATCATTCCTCACCTTTGTGAGACACTACTTTTGAAATTTTCGGCCCTTGGGGATTACTAGCTCTTTCTCTCTCATGCGATATGCTTGGAAGGATCTATTATGGATGGTTCTTCTTATTTTGGATGGATATTTCTGCAATTAGGGTGAAATTCTCTTGGTTTATTGGTTGAAGTAATTAAATTTCTTCAATTATTGTTTATGCTATTGATGTTTATGGTGAAATTGCTATTTTGTTGCAAGAAGTCTTGTTTATTGAAACCCTAAAAGAGGAACATAAGTGCTTCTCATTCTCACAAGGTGATATTTATCTAAAATTGGTTGTTTTCCCTTGCTAGGCTTAGAACCCTAAAGCCCTAAATTGCTTGCACTTTAGGATTTTAGCCCTAGATAATTGAACTTTTAACTAGTTTGAGCTACAATAGGGAGAAACAGTTTGCAAGGCCCAAATATGCTTGCACCCTGGAAGTACTTCTCCTCAGGATCTAAGACATAAGGCCCAAATGTGCTTGCACCTTAGGATTTAGATCCTACCTCTTGGCTTCAAGTAGGTCAACCTTCAAGCTTGGTTTCATTGAAAGACTCCATACCCAAGAAAGGAACTAATCTCAAAGCACTCTTATGGTGAATTGATTGATAAACTCTCTCTCTCTCTCTCTCTCTCTCTCAAAACTCGCAAAGTTTTCTACTAGTTTTACTAACACTAACCCTACCAAACTTGTACGTATTCTTGTTGTTGTTATAAATGTTTTCTACAACCATCTTAAATAAGTTTAATTTCTTGCAAACATTCATCTAAAGGAGGATTATCGTACTCAAAAATTACCTCTAACAATTGGATAATGTGCTATTGGTGGTATGCTTAATTTTCATGGTCAATTTTGGTATTTCTGAGCACTTGTTATTGTTGTTGTTACAAACTATTTCTTGTTGTTATAAGTCTAGATTGTTGCTATAATTTGCAAAAACAATGGAAATCTAATTTGTCTACTATCTAGCAAAGGTCTTATTTGCATATTTTAGCTTGGAATTTGTTATATATATGTTGTAACATGTTTTTTTCCCGAGCAGGTACTGAAACATCTTCAAACCTCTTCTCCTCCTTGACACAGACCAACCATTCGATGAACAATATAGGGGGTGGTAGGCTTAGCTACTAAACTTTTCATTTGATCCCTTGACGTCACCAGGAAAGCTTTCCTTGTCGTGCACCTCTTCCATCATTAAAATGAGGGAAGATCCTACTAAGGTGACAGTGGTAGTTTCTTCCATTGTTACGCAAGATTTGGTGATATTGTGGTGGGATTTGCACAAATTAAAATCATGAAATAACAATTTGGCATTGTTGTCGGGGAGGATTGATTCATTATCCTCATGAGACATCTTTGGTAAACTTATCATGAAGCCCTTGTCTTACAATTTTACCTAGCGACTCTACTAAGGGTAGTTCTCTCACCTTCCTTTGATGATCCAAGGGGGGTCATTTGGAAACTCCATTAACATATTCCAAGGTGTCATCATACTCTCAACTTTGTGATATTTTTCACTTTCAAGTAATTGAATTATGGCACATTGGTCACTTCAAAGAATGTTTCCCTCCCTGACTATTGAAGATATTTTGGGATACCCAAATAACTTTTCTCCAGGTTGGGGGAATAATTGTCCAAAATTTTATGGAGACCTGTCCTTGGCTATTACTCATGTTGTGAATTTATTTAAGTATGTTTCAAATATAGATGTGACAAATGAATATGTGCTAATAAGATTTTTTTTGCTATCTCTTGAAACAAGACAAAAGGATTGGGTTAAGCATACTCGCAATTCAAAGAGTATATATTTTCTTACAATCTTCTTTAAGGAATTCCTCAAAAGGTGGGTCGTGAGAACACAAAGATATAATGACATTTTCTGTGATTTCACAGTGGCCCTCCATAGTGAAGGGTTACTTTCTAGGATTGATGAGGAGGAAGAAGAAGAATCCATTTACAAACAATAAGTTGAAGAGAGGATTCATGAATAGGGTTACCAATCCCTCGAAGAGGAGAAAGAATTACCTCATGATTCTATTGAAGACAACGAAGACTTGACTGAAGAACAAGAGTTGGAAGAGGTGAATCATGAGGAAGATCACTAAATACATGAACATGAGTTTCCTCATGAATATGTTGAAGAAGAACACTTTGATGAAACATACCATGTTGAAGACCTAATCCATGAAGAGGCTCCTCATGAAGACAAAGCCCCAATATTTTCTCCTCTATTCAATGAAGTCATCCAAGCTTCCATTCCTCCTACACATGAAGAAAATAGCATGGTAAGTTATACTCCTTTCCAAGTTTTCGATGTTGTTACATTTCATGAATGGGAAAGAGAAGAGGTGTTAGGGGAACCCTTCAATGCATTAGACCCTTCATGTTATAATAAAGGTGATTATGTGATTGAGAATAATGATGAGTTTATACATGTTGGAAGACATAAATGGTATGTGATTTGTCCTGGTGGAAATCCAAGTTACGAAATTTAAGGTCATCTTCAATTGATGCCTTTACAAAAACCATATGTGATTGTTGTTGATTCATAAGCCTGGAAACATGAAATGATTACATATTTGTTTCGATCACCCAAGGATTACTTATTACAAAATTCTCATTATGATTCTTGTTCATATATTGGAGAGTCTAATACATACTCTTTTGAGCAATTAGATTTATTCTATCAATAATATTTCCAACCATCATGTTGTGTCAGGAATTAACACCTTCCTTTTTTCTTGTATGCTTGCTTGTAAATCCTTTCGATAACCAAGAAAATGGGACCCCTCCTTTCTAAATTGAGAAATATGTTGACTTGTTGAGGAGAACTACCTTGAATTATTGATATTTTCTAAATGTCTTCCCATTCCCCTATTGGATTTTGTAATGCACCCAAACCGGTGCACACACACCTCAGATTTGGTCTATGTTCTCAAAAAAATACACAAATTAACACAATTTGAATTGTAAACATAAACACATTGAGATGCCTAATACCTTAGCACAACAAAATATCAAAACTATCAATTATATCATACACAAGTACACAAAAATTTCAAGCCCAAAAATACTTGTTCGCAAATCCAGAACACATGGGCTCCCGTACCAAGGAGAATGGCCCAATTCTTGTACAAAAGAAAATGACAAAAGCACTTGCAAACTATTTTTGAAACCCTATTGGTTTTCATGCCAATGTTGTTGTTTTGAGGTTGAGAGATAGGGAATCCCTTGCCCCCTCAAACCCTCCACTTCCTCTACAACTACTTGCTCAAGATTGGTTGAGTCCTTCCAGCCTTTCTTCTTGTCCAAAATCTTCCATCTGGCTGTCCCAATAACTCCACTATATCATCCCTCAAGGATTCTCCAAGGTATGTTGTAAAAAGGTGGTTGTAACATCCCTTCAATGCTACCAAGGAACGCTATAAAAAACGCTTAATGGATTGTCCCAAAACTCCTATGACATCCCTTCAAACAGCCCATTGTTCTAGTCCTCAAACTTTGTTGTACCAACCTTCCTCACTGCTAATAGAGGCTCCTTGGTTGTTGTTGTTACACTAGTTGCAACATCCCTTCAAACCTACCACCAAGTTGTTGTTAGGTCGGCTATAACAGCCACACAATATTGGTTGTAACAACCCCTTAACTTCTGCTACACAACCTTTTGTATATTTTTAACCTATACCAGCCTCTTATATCTAGAGGCCAAGCTTTTCTTAGTAGGTCAAATCTTCACAACACCTATAGAAGCCCTCTTTTTATAGGTCGAAACCACTAAGGCATAAATACAGTCTTCCTCTAGTTGGTCGAGCCTCTCCTAGGTTGTGGTGAGCTCTTCATTGTTGGGTATGTTTTATATTCTTTGCATGTGTGTGTGTGTGTGTGTGGGCACGTCAGATATGAAAATTGTGTCTGATGATCTCTCATAGTAGTGCTCTGTTTGTGTTGTGTGCGCCGGGCACTTTCCTATGGGGGTCCCAGGGGGGCAGGTATGCCCCCCCCCCTGGTTACGTCCAGCAGTTTACTAAAAATAAGCTCGGTTTTAGGGATTAGGGTTTTGGTATCTATGGAATACCTAAAAACATTGTATATATTGTATAGTGAATGGTGAAATTCGATATAATGAATATAAGAAAGGTTTTCCCGGTTGAGGGTTTCCGGTATAAAATCTTTGTGTACTCTGTGTATGAGTGATTGATTAAATTCTATTTTGATTAAGAATCTATATGCATTGCTTTACTTCACATGTTTAAAACTTACATTCATAAGCTTCCAACACCACTAGGACATGTGGTTGTGTTGTTCCAATCATGTCGAGACTCCTACTACCCTATTTAGATTTCTTCATCAATAGAGCCTACCCAAGACAAGAATATTTCTGCAGAATTGAGGCCTAGCAACCCCTCTCCATGGTTGGTTGCAATCACCACACTTGGAATGAAATCACCAAGCTCTACACCACACCACATCACTCCACACAAGAATGAGTATGTCACATCATCCTTGATCTCCTTTTATACAAGTCTTAAGGGTGAGTGAGAAATCCCCTAACCAAATTCACATCAAATTAGGCTTATTTACTCAAACATGTGGGTGTGAAGCCCCATCACAAACCCACAAATCCCATCAACAAACCCCCAATCCCCCAACTCAAAATACAAGGGGGTTTTCACCAAATGAAAAGGATATCGTGGTGCCAAAAATGATTCCCACATTCCTGACACCATGGCTATGTGGGAATACCTACCCAAAGCTACAAAACATCAACATCCCCTTCAATGAAATTGCTTTATTTTACAAATTTTAGTTTGTTTGGGTTTGACACTTAGACATTTTTGGTGTATTGGAAGAGTTCCCATGAACTTCTCTGATACATCGAAGGATTTCATAAGAACGTCCCTGGTACACACCAGTGGACTTCCCACAAAAATTTTCGATACACAAATCACCAACCGAATAACTTTCGTAGAAGATGTCCTCTGACATGCAAGTTTGGCCACCAACCGAGTTGACAATATCACCTTCAGTGCAACTGGAAGAGTTCCCACAAACTCCACCAATGCAACCGGAGAAGTTTTGAACTCCTCCTATGATGCCTTAAAATCCTTATTGGATTACTTCTCTTTACCCTCTCTGGTGTGACTGGAAGAGTTCCCATAAAATCTACCGATGCAACCAGAGAAGTTCTGAGTTCCACCTTCGATGGAGCAAAGTCTAGAACTAGCGCACTTGTTATTGACACCTCTGGTATCTCTAATCTGGCACCCGATGAAAAGTTATAAAATGATGTTTGAGCCTTTCCTTCCCCACTTTGCATTATATAGCTCAAGAGAAAGATATTGTCACACGAAATAAGAATGAGCTCACTATAAACCTCTATTCCTCCAACTTACCCTGCCATCCGTGTGTCTTATATTAACAAGTAGGCCTTTTCCATATCTTTTATTTTTCTCATTTTTTAGTTACGTTTTAATATATTATACTCGCATCGAACCCACCTAACCCTTGAATTCCCTTTTCCCTAGATGCATGTGATTCCCTAATACTAACTCTGAGCTCCAAGGTATTTAAACTATATCCCTTTGGCATCCCTCCTAAAGACTCTTCAACACAACTTGTTTGAAATGGGATCATAAAGTTTTCTACCCAGCCTGATCTTGAAACCCATAAATAATATGCCTCCTTCTCGACCTCTTAAGCCTCCTATGGTCACAAATATTATTTTCTAAACTCAGGTTTGTATGTGATAAGAACACGCTAGGGCACTATCTAACCCAAACCCTTTCCTCATTCTAGCCAAAATCCAAGTGATCATAGCTAGCATGAACCCTACTTCTCAAGCAAGCTTCACATTTTAAGCCCTAAATAGTGCCACATTACCCCTTAATTGGGGCATATTACATTAGTAATGTTATTTTATGTATGTCGACTTGGGTCCATTAGTTGTAATTGTACCTCCTAGTCTCCTATATATACCAAGGAGACCTTTTCATTTGGAATCATCTTGTATTTGGAAATTTATGTGGTGTATAAGGAGGTTGCCCCCTCGAAGAGGCTTATTATCTGAAATTATCTCTTTGTCAAGGCGTTGAGAACTTATTCTGAGGCTTTTTATGCTATTTTTATATTTGGTTCTTAACATTTGATATCAGAGCTATGAGCCAATTGAGTACCCAAACAAGAAAATATTATGTTCAAAAATGTCCAGTGAAGATGGGATCTCTGTCACTTACAATAATATTTTGGATTCCATGTAGATGATTTCAAAATCATAACCCAACATCTTGGTCACCCATTTTTGTTTTTCTTCTGAATATAGTCTTTGTTCCAAGAAGTAGTTAAGACTATCATGATATGTTTTGACCTTGAAGTGCCTACCTATTAGGTAAGGGTGTCATTTCTTCAATGCATGTAGCATTGCCATCATTTCCTTCTCATAAATGGGTTTATGTAAGTCTTTTCCCTTGAGTGGCCAACTTTCAAAAGCAAGGGGTCTTCCTTATTGCATTAGAACAACACCAATGCCATTTCACGAGGCATCGTGTTCCATAATAAAGTTTTTTGTGAAGTCTGGTGTGGTCAAGACAGGAGATTTGCACATCGCCTCTTTAAATTGTTCAAAAGCTTGAGTTTCCTCTGGAGTCCATGAAAATGCATCCTTCTTAGTTAATTTCATTAAAGGTTTTTATATTCTTCCATAGTTTCGAACAAACTTGTGGTAGTAACCTATAAAACCCAAAAATCCTCTAAGATTCTTCAATGTTTTGGGAATCATCCAGTCCATCATGGCCTTAATATTGTTAGGGTTTACCTTGACACCTTCATGAGATACAATATGACCCAAATACTCTACCTCCTTCACCCCAAAGTAACATTTGGATGGTTTGGCATATAGTTGATGCTCCTTTAGTAGTTGTAGCACCTTGTCAACATGTCGAACATGATCCTCCCAAGACCTGTTATAGATTAGTATATCACCAAAAAATACTAACACAAATTTTCAAATGAAGGGCTTGTCAACATGTTGAACATGATCCTCCCAAGACTTGTTATAGATTAGTATATCACCAAAAAATACTAACACAAATTTTCAAATGAAGGGCTTGAAAATGGAATTCATCAACCCTTGGAATGTCGAAGGTGTATTCGTAAGGCCAAAAGGCATGACCAAAAATTCATAATGTCCTTCATGAGTTCAGAATGTTGTTTTTGGGATATATGCTTCGTTCATTCTACTCTGATGATACCTGAATGGATATCCGACTTTGTGAAATAGATTGCTCCATGTAGTTCATCTAACAAATCATCAATGACGGGAATGGGAAACTTATCTTTAATAGAGATCTTTTTTGAGCTCTCTATAATCTGCACACATACGCCTTGAGCCCTCTTTCTTGAGTACCATTACCATCGGTGCAGAGTAAGAACTTTGGCTAGGTATAATAATGCCAGCCTCTAACATTTCTTCAACCAAACACTCAATTTCACTCTTCTGGGCATAACGGTATCTGTAAGGCCTGATGTTAGGAGGAACACTCCCAGGAATTAGGTGAATATCATGAACATGATTTCGAGTGGGTGGAAGACCTCTGGGAATATCTTCAAATACTTTGGAATGATTATCAATGATCCTTGGGAGATCTAGGGGAATAGATGGCTTAGATGTTTGAACATCTAGTGAGCATAGTTGTACAATTACACCATGATTCCCATTTTTCAATAATTTTTTCATGCCATTAGAGCTTATCACCTTACTGGGTTTCCCTGTGATACCACTTAACTCAATTTCCTTTCCTTCCAATGAAAATTTCATGAAAATTTCTTGAAAATTAAAATCCATTGCTCCCAATGATCGTAACCATTGGATTCCTAGTACGACATTAGCACCACCCATGGGTATATAAATCATTGGACTATTCATTACATATTCCCCCATAGTAAATTGATCTTATGGGATTTTCCCGAGCAATTGATAGTTCCTCCATTTGCAATCATTACTTGAAAATCTGGCGCTGGATATATAAAGAAATTGAGAGCTTTGGCTAATTTATAGTGAATGAAATTATGAGTACTACCAGAATAAATTAGGACTATTACCTTTTTATTTTTGATATATCCTTCGATATTGAGGGTTTGGGGAGTGTTAATTCCAGCCAATGCATTACATGATATTGTGGGATTCAACTCTTCAGAAGAAATCTCTTCTATGTTTTCATCTTGAGATGGTTCTTGTTTTTGTTCTTTTTCTTCTTCCTCTTCACAATCTATGTATAATTATTTCTTCTCACCACACTTATGTCCTTTACTGTACTTGTTGTCATGATTAAATCATAAACCTTTTGTTTTTCTTTCCTCCAATTGTTGAGGTGTCAACCTTGTAGGTTGAGGTGTTTTAGAAGAAGGAACAATATTCTCTCAATAGATGTTAGGAGTGGTCCTTATAATAGCCATAGCCATATTTTTACTTTCAACATTTCTCGCCACCCTGAACGCATTCTCCAATGATTTGAGTTCCCAAAGGCAAACCTCATGTTGAATGTTATCCTTTAAAGTTCCTATGAATACATCAATCAGGTGCTCATATGGAATATCCCTTACCTTTGGTATAAGAGCTCATCTGGAACATTAATCAGGTGCTCATCTGGAATATCAATCAGGTTCTTAACATTTGGTATGAGAGCTCAAGGTCTTGGGGTTTCGTTGCTACATCTAAGACACCTTGGAATTTTAGCTATAACTTTTTTTCTAGTACGTTTCGGAAGGAACCCCTTGGATTATATTTAGTAGATGGGTCAAGGTACGTGGGGTTAACATTTCATCTCATGAGGCATTATACTTTCGGAGATATAGCCTCTGTAAGATAGGGCTATGGAATCATCCTGATTTAGTGATCGCGGAATTTTCGATATACAAATTTTTTTGTGATGCTTCAGACCCTGAAACCTAGAGGCTATTCATATAAATTATCAAGGTAGCTTTGATAAAAAAACTCACCTTATGGGTTATCCTGCTTTTGTAGATACACCCTGTGTAAGATAGGGTATTTGAGTAGTCATATTAACTATTCTCAAAAATGTGTTCTGGGTAAAACAGTGATATCTTCTTCAATGAGTATCCAAATTAAGTGAGACTAGTTGCATTGGATAGTGGATAGTCTATAGTATTTCTGGTGCAAGTTTCAGAATCAAATATCATATATTATGCTCTTGGAACGCTTTACAAGTATGCTCTCCTGGAAGGGACAAAAATCAGCAAGGTGTGGGGAAGTTACCATAACTTCCACTTGGCACATCCAATTTTTATCAGACCTATGGCATTGCAGAGAAGACGTATCAAAGAAATCTAAAATGAAGTTTCCATACCTAGAAGGGACAAAATTTTGGAGATACATAAAAAGAAAGATCATCTAGCAGAACCACCTCGAAATCAAGGTTTAAAAGTGATACTTGGCCAAAATACCACCAAAAAGGGAATTTCTACACCAAATAAGCCTCCAGACAGTCCTACTTGGACTCTTGATGAAGGTGAAGAAATGCGCAGGGACAGAAGTGAGTTACAAAAGAAGACAGTAACAAAAGATGAACTATAAGGGATGATGGATTCAACTGAAGCTAAGTTGGAGGCAATAATGGATACTAAGATGGATGGTTTAAAAAGGGAGATCATGGAAGGATTGAAAAAATTCCTAATAGAGAGGCCACCGGAAAGTGAAAACGTATCCCATGAAATTCATGATGAGGACACAAGGAAGATGAATCAAGACTAGAGAAACTCCAACTTTGGGTTGAAGACCAACCACTTTCCCAAGATCGATATGAGGAAGTTTGATGGAAAGGATCCAATCACATGGATACTTCAGATGGAGAAGTTCTTTGATCTACATAATGTGCCACTATTTAGGGCTTAACATCTTGTATTGGGAAATTTATGTGGTGTATAAGGAGGTCGCACCCTCAAAGAGGCTTATTATCTGAAATTATCTCTTTGTCAAGGCGTTGAGAACTTATTCTGAGGTTTTTTTATGCTATTTTGATATTTGGTTCTTAAAATCACATGACCATTGTCGATGTATTGCCTCTTTCAAACTAGAGCATTGGATCGAGCTTGACAGGACTTGGTCAATCCCCAATCCAACACTTAGTCAAATTTTCGATACATTTTTTCTTATCGACAAAGTTACTTTGAACATCTCTGGTGTAAGTCAGAAAATTTATAACAAAGCCATCGGTGCCCACTTCTCCATGTCAACATAGTTGTTTCAAATGTCTCTGAACAAAATATTCCATATCAGTGGATTTTCTACGATTACCTCTGGTACATATCGACGAGGCTAATGTGTTTCCATTTGGTTTCACTCTTACATGTCGATAAGGTTCCTCCCAACTCCTTTGGTACAAGTCTGACTCATTGGCAAACTTAATGGTAACCCCTCCATTGTAAACAACCCATTTTGAAAGATTTAATATGAATATTGATGGTTCTTCACCAGCATACTTAACACGAACATCTCCATTTTATCAGCGGACTTGGCACCAATGTCGTCATTATAGCCCAGATGGATTCCCGCCAAATCCCTACTATGTTATTTAATACTACCCGATGACTTGTTAGGAACGCCTTCGGTACACTATCAGAACACTTGTTATATTTAGCTTTGGTTTCACTTCCTTCATTGGACCAATTGTCAACAACTTCACCTGGACTTTTTCCCAAGATAAGTCAAACTTCTTCAAAATCTCACTATGTCTCGAATCATCCTATCCTCTTCAGACGATGACTTACCCCCCGACATTGACTCAATTAATTCCTCGGGTACCAACATAGGATCACATAAACAAATGTATCTATAATCTCCCACTACTGCTCAAAAGGACTTAATAATTTACATGATTTTCAAAATTAACATGTTATGTGTTGTTGTCATGTTATCTTTTGTTACCGATACACTAATGATGAATGTGTTGTTGCAGATTCAAACATGTTTCCCCGCAAGAAACCTACAAGTAGAGTACCCACGAAAAAATATTCTAGTAGTGGACGCTGACAAGAGGAGGAACCTGATGCACCAAGGGTTGTCTATGATTATACTACGGGACTCTTAGAGAAATGGGGAACTTCACTCAAATGGGGTGAAGTTTTCCAAATATTCAAGAAGCAGAACTTCCTTGTGGAAGTTTAAGATCAGGATGAGCTCAAAATATTCAAAAACATTTGGAGGTCAAGATTGCATAGGGTGGTGGCTCGTGCATCAATTTCCCCTTATG
>ML805411.1:140645-169819 GCA_009831015.1 Picea engelmannii | reverse complement strand
TAAATTTCTTCAATTATTGTTTATGCTATTGATGTTTATGGTGAAATTGCTATTTTGTTGCAAGAAGTCTTGTTTATTGAAACCCTAAAAGAGGAACATAAGTGCTTCTCATTCTCACAAGGTGATATTTATCTAAAATTGGTTGTTTTCCCTTGCTAGGCTTAGAACCCTAAAGCCCTAAATTGCTTGCACTTTAGGATTTTAGCCCTAGATAATTGAACTTTTAACTAGTTTGAGCTACAATAGGGAGAAACAGTTTGCAAGGCCCAAATATGCTTGCACCCTGGAAGTACTTCTCCTCAGGATCTAAGACATAAGGCCCAAATGTGCTTGCACCTTAGGATTTAGATCCTACCTCTTGGCTTCAAGTAGGTCAACCTTCAAGCTTGGTTTCATTGAAAGACTCCATACCCAAGAAAGGAACTAATCTCAAAGCACTCTTATGGTGAATTGATTGATAAACTCTCTCTCTCTCTCTCTCTCTCTCTCAAAACTCGCAAAGTTTTCTACTAGTTTTACTAACACTAACCCTACCAAACTTGTACGTATTCTTGTTGTTGTTATAAATGTTTTCTACAACCATCTTAAATAAGTTTAATTTCTTGCAAACATTCATCTAAAGGAGGATTATCGTACTCAAAAATTACCTCTAACAATTGGATAATGTGCTATTGGTGGTATGCTTAATTTTCATGGTCAATTTTGGTATTTCTGAGCACTTGTTATTGTTGTTGTTACAAACTATTTCTTGTTGTTATAAGTCTAGATTGTTGCTATAATTTGCAAAAACAATGGAAATCTAATTTGTCTACTATCTAGCAAAGGTCTTATTTGCATATTTTAGCTTGGAATTTGTTATATATATGTTGTAACATGTTTTTTTCCCGAGCAGGTACTGAAACATCTTCAAACCTCTTCTCCTCCTTGACACAGACCAACCATTCGATGAACAATATAGGGGGTGGTAGGCTTAGCTACTAAACTTTTCATTTGATCCCTTGACGTCACCAGGAAAGCTTTCCTTGTCGTGCACCTCTTCCATCATTAAAATGAGGGAAGATCCTACTAAGGTGACAGTGGTAGTTTCTTCCATTGTTACGCAAGATTTGGTGATATTGTGGTGGGATTTGCACAAATTAAAATCATGAAATAACAATTTGGCATTGTTGTCGGGGAGGATTGATTCATTATCCTCATGAGACATCTTTGGTAAACTTATCATGAAGCCCTTGTCTTACAATTTTACCTAGCGACTCTACTAAGGGTAGTTCTCTCACCTTCCTTTGATGATCCAAGGGGGGTCATTTGGAAACTCCATTAACATATTCCAAGGTGTCATCATACTCTCAACTTTGTGATATTTTTCACTTTCAAGTAATTGAATTATGGCACATTGGTCACTTCAAAGAATGTTTCCCTCCCTGACTATTGAAGATATTTTGGGATACCCAAATAACTTTTCTCCAGGTTGGGGGAATAATTGTCCAAAATTTTATGGAGACCTGTCCTTGGCTATTACTCATGTTGTGAATTTATTTAAGTATGTTTCAAATATAGATGTGACAAATGAATATGTGCTAATAAGATTTTTTTTGCTATCTCTTGAAACAAGACAAAAGGATTGGGTTAAGCATACTCGCAATTCAAAGAGTATATATTTTCTTACAATCTTCTTTAAGGAATTCCTCAAAAGGTGGGTCGTGAGAACACAAAGATATAATGACATTTTCTGTGATTTCACAGTGGCCCTCCATAGTGAAGGGTTACTTTCTAGGATTGATGAGGAGGAAGAAGAAGAATCCATTTACAAACAATAAGTTGAAGAGAGGATTCATGAATAGGGTTACCAATCCCTCGAAGAGGAGAAAGAATTACCTCATGATTCTATTGAAGACAACGAAGACTTGACTGAAGAACAAGAGTTGGAAGAGGTGAATCATGAGGAAGATCACTAAATACATGAACATGAGTTTCCTCATGAATATGTTGAAGAAGAACACTTTGATGAAACATACCATGTTGAAGACCTAATCCATGAAGAGGCTCCTCATGAAGACAAAGCCCCAATATTTTCTCCTCTATTCAATGAAGTCATCCAAGCTTCCATTCCTCCTACACATGAAGAAAATAGCATGGTAAGTTATACTCCTTTCCAAGTTTTCGATGTTGTTACATTTCATGAATGGGAAAGAGAAGAGGTGTTAGGGGAACCCTTCAATGCATTAGACCCTTCATGTTATAATAAAGGTGATTATGTGATTGAGAATAATGATGAGTTTATACATGTTGGAAGACATAAATGGTATGTGATTTGTCCTGGTGGAAATCCAAGTTACGAAATTTAAGGTCATCTTCAATTGATGCCTTTACAAAAACCATATGTGATTGTTGTTGATTCATAAGCCTGGAAACATGAAATGATTACATATTTGTTTCGATCACCCAAGGATTACTTATTACAAAATTCTCATTATGATTCTTGTTCATATATTGGAGAGTCTAATACATACTCTTTTGAGCAATTAGATTTATTCTATCAATAATATTTCCAACCATCATGTTGTGTCAGGAATTAACACCTTCCTTTTTTCTTGTATGCTTGCTTGTAAATCCTTTCGATAACCAAGAAAATGGGACCCCTCCTTTCTAAATTGAGAAATATGTTGACTTGTTGAGGAGAACTACCTTGAATTATTGATATTTTCTAAATGTCTTCCCATTCCCCTATTGGATTTTGTAATGCACCCAAACCGGTGCACACACACCTCAGATTTGGTCTATGTTCTCAAAAAAATACACAAATTAACACAATTTGAATTGTAAACATAAACACATTGAGATGCCTAATACCTTAGCACAACAAAATATCAAAACTATCAATTATATCATACACAAGTACACAAAAATTTCAAGCCCAAAAATACTTGTTCGCAAATCCAGAACACATGGGCTCCCGTACCAAGGAGAATGGCCCAATTCTTGTACAAAAGAAAATGACAAAAGCACTTGCAAACTATTTTTGAAACCCTATTGGTTTTCATGCCAATGTTGTTGTTTTGAGGTTGAGAGATAGGGAATCCCTTGCCCCCTCAAACCCTCCACTTCCTCTACAACTACTTGCTCAAGATTGGTTGAGTCCTTCCAGCCTTTCTTCTTGTCCAAAATCTTCCATCTGGCTGTCCCAATAACTCCACTATATCATCCCTCAAGGATTCTCCAAGGTATGTTGTAAAAAGGTGGTTGTAACATCCCTTCAATGCTACCAAGGAACGCTATAAAAAACGCTTAATGGATTGTCCCAAAACTCCTATGACATCCCTTCAAACAGCCCATTGTTCTAGTCCTCAAACTTTGTTGTACCAACCTTCCTCACTGCTAATAGAGGCTCCTTGGTTGTTGTTGTTACACTAGTTGCAACATCCCTTCAAACCTACCACCAAGTTGTTGTTAGGTCGGCTATAACAGCCACACAATATTGGTTGTAACAACCCCTTAACTTCTGCTACACAACCTTTTGTATATTTTTAACCTATACCAGCCTCTTATATCTAGAGGCCAAGCTTTTCTTAGTAGGTCAAATCTTCACAACACCTATAGAAGCCCTCTTTTTATAGGTCGAAACCACTAAGGCATAAATACAGTCTTCCTCTAGTTGGTCGAGCCTCTCCTAGGTTGTGGTGAGCTCTTCATTGTTGGGTATGTTTTATATTCTTTGCATGTGTGTGTGTGTGTGTGTGGGCACGTCAGATATGAAAATTGTGTCTGATGATCTCTCATAGTAGTGCTCTGTTTGTGTTGTGTGCGCCGGGCACTTTCCTATGGGGGTCCCAGGGGGGCAGGTATGCCCCCCCCCCTGGTTACGTCCAGCAGTTTACTAAAAATAAGCTCGGTTTTAGGGATTAGGGTTTTGGTATCTATGGAATACCTAAAAACATTGTATATATTGTATAGTGAATGGTGAAATTCGATATAATGAATATAAGAAAGGTTTTCCCGGTTGAGGGTTTCCGGTATAAAATCTTTGTGTACTCTGTGTATGAGTGATTGATTAAATTCTATTTTGATTAAGAATCTATATGCATTGCTTTACTTCACATGTTTAAAACTTACATTCATAAGCTTCCAACACCACTAGGACATGTGGTTGTGTTGTTCCAATCATGTCGAGACTCCTACTACCCTATTTAGATTTCTTCATCAATAGAGCCTACCCAAGACAAGAATATTTCTGCAGAATTGAGGCCTAGCAACCCCTCTCCATGGTTGGTTGCAATCACCACACTTGGAATGAAATCACCAAGCTCTACACCACACCACATCACTCCACACAAGAATGAGTATGTCACATCATCCTTGATCTCCTTTTATACAAGTCTTAAGGGTGAGTGAGAAATCCCCTAACCAAATTCACATCAAATTAGGCTTATTTACTCAAACATGTGGGTGTGAAGCCCCATCACAAACCCACAAATCCCATCAACAAACCCCCAATCCCCCAACTCAAAATACAAGGGGGTTTTCACCAAATGAAAAGGATATCGTGGTGCCAAAAATGATTCCCACATTCCTGACACCATGGCTATGTGGGAATACCTACCCAAAGCTACAAAACATCAACATCCCCTTCAATGAAATTGCTTTATTTTACAAATTTTAGTTTGTTTGGGTTTGACACTTAGACATTTTTGGTGTATTGGAAGAGTTCCCATGAACTTCTCTGATACATCGAAGGATTTCATAAGAACGTCCCTGGTACACACCAGTGGACTTCCCACAAAAATTTTCGATACACAAATCACCAACCGAATAACTTTCGTAGAAGATGTCCTCTGACATGCAAGTTTGGCCACCAACCGAGTTGACAATATCACCTTCAGTGCAACTGGAAGAGTTCCCACAAACTCCACCAATGCAACCGGAGAAGTTTTGAACTCCTCCTATGATGCCTTAAAATCCTTATTGGATTACTTCTCTTTACCCTCTCTGGTGTGACTGGAAGAGTTCCCATAAAATCTACCGATGCAACCAGAGAAGTTCTGAGTTCCACCTTCGATGGAGCAAAGTCTAGAACTAGCGCACTTGTTATTGACACCTCTGGTATCTCTAATCTGGCACCCGATGAAAAGTTATAAAATGATGTTTGAGCCTTTCCTTCCCCACTTTGCATTATATAGCTCAAGAGAAAGATATTGTCACACGAAATAAGAATGAGCTCACTATAAACCTCTATTCCTCCAACTTACCCTGCCATCCGTGTGTCTTATATTAACAAGTAGGCCTTTTCCATATCTTTTATTTTTCTCATTTTTTAGTTACGTTTTAATATATTATACTCGCATCGAACCCACCTAACCCTTGAATTCCCTTTTCCCTAGATGCATGTGATTCCCTAATACTAACTCTGAGCTCCAAGGTATTTAAACTATATCCCTTTGGCATCCCTCCTAAAGACTCTTCAACACAACTTGTTTGAAATGGGATCATAAAGTTTTCTACCCAGCCTGATCTTGAAACCCATAAATAATATGCCTCCTTCTCGACCTCTTAAGCCTCCTATGGTCACAAATATTATTTTCTAAACTCAGGTTTGTATGTGATAAGAACACGCTAGGGCACTATCTAACCCAAACCCTTTCCTCATTCTAGCCAAAATCCAAGTGATCATAGCTAGCATGAACCCTACTTCTCAAGCAAGCTTCACATTTTAAGCCCTAAATAGTGCCACATTACCCCTTAATTGGGGCATATTACATTAGTAATGTTATTTTATGTATGTCGACTTGGGTCCATTAGTTGTAATTGTACCTCCTAGTCTCCTATATATACCAAGGAGACCTTTTCATTTGGAATCATCTTGTATTTGGAAATTTATGTGGTGTATAAGGAGGTTGCCCCCTCGAAGAGGCTTATTATCTGAAATTATCTCTTTGTCAAGGCGTTGAGAACTTATTCTGAGGCTTTTTATGCTATTTTTATATTTGGTTCTTAACATTTGATATCAGAGCTATGAGCCAATTGAGTACCCAAACAAGAAAATATTATGTTCAAAAATGTCCAGTGAAGATGGGATCTCTGTCACTTACAATAATATTTTGGATTCCATGTAGATGATTTCAAAATCATAACCCAACATCTTGGTCACCCATTTTTGTTTTTCTTCTGAATATAGTCTTTGTTCCAAGAAGTAGTTAAGACTATCATGATATGTTTTGACCTTGAAGTGCCTACCTATTAGGTAAGGGTGTCATTTCTTCAATGCATGTAGCATTGCCATCATTTCCTTCTCATAAATGGGTTTATGTAAGTCTTTTCCCTTGAGTGGCCAACTTTCAAAAGCAAGGGGTCTTCCTTATTGCATTAGAACAACACCAATGCCATTTCACGAGGCATCGTGTTCCATAATAAAGTTTTTTGTGAAGTCTGGTGTGGTCAAGACAGGAGATTTGCACATCGCCTCTTTAAATTGTTCAAAAGCTTGAGTTTCCTCTGGAGTCCATGAAAATGCATCCTTCTTAGTTAATTTCATTAAAGGTTTTTATATTCTTCCATAGTTTCGAACAAACTTGTGGTAGTAACCTATAAAACCCAAAAATCCTCTAAGATTCTTCAATGTTTTGGGAATCATCCAGTCCATCATGGCCTTAATATTGTTAGGGTTTACCTTGACACCTTCATGAGATACAATATGACCCAAATACTCTACCTCCTTCACCCCAAAGTAACATTTGGATGGTTTGGCATATAGTTGATGCTCCTTTAGTAGTTGTAGCACCTTGTCAACATGTCGAACATGATCCTCCCAAGACCTGTTATAGATTAGTATATCACCAAAAAATACTAACACAAATTTTCAAATGAAGGGCTTGTCAACATGTTGAACATGATCCTCCCAAGACTTGTTATAGATTAGTATATCACCAAAAAATACTAACACAAATTTTCAAATGAAGGGCTTGAAAATGGAATTCATCAACCCTTGGAATGTCGAAGGTGTATTCGTAAGGCCAAAAGGCATGACCAAAAATTCATAATGTCCTTCATGAGTTCAGAATGTTGTTTTTGGGATATATGCTTCGTTCATTCTACTCTGATGATACCTGAATGGATATCCGACTTTGTGAAATAGATTGCTCCATGTAGTTCATCTAACAAATCATCAATGACGGGAATGGGAAACTTATCTTTAATAGAGATCTTTTTTGAGCTCTCTATAATCTGCACACATACGCCTTGAGCCCTCTTTCTTGAGTACCATTACCATCGGTGCAGAGTAAGAACTTTGGCTAGGTATAATAATGCCAGCCTCTAACATTTCTTCAACCAAACACTCAATTTCACTCTTCTGGGCATAACGGTATCTGTAAGGCCTGATGTTAGGAGGAACACTCCCAGGAATTAGGTGAATATCATGAACATGATTTCGAGTGGGTGGAAGACCTCTGGGAATATCTTCAAATACTTTGGAATGATTATCAATGATCCTTGGGAGATCTAGGGGAATAGATGGCTTAGATGTTTGAACATCTAGTGAGCATAGTTGTACAATTACACCATGATTCCCATTTTTCAATAATTTTTTCATGCCATTAGAGCTTATCACCTTACTGGGTTTCCCTGTGATACCACTTAACTCAATTTCCTTTCCTTCCAATGAAAATTTCATGAAAATTTCTTGAAAATTAAAATCCATTGCTCCCAATGATCGTAACCATTGGATTCCTAGTACGACATTAGCACCACCCATGGGTATATAAATCATTGGACTATTCATTACATATTCCCCCATAGTAAATTGATCTTATGGGATTTTCCCGAGCAATTGATAGTTCCTCCATTTGCAATCATTACTTGAAAATCTGGCGCTGGATATATAAAGAAATTGAGAGCTTTGGCTAATTTATAGTGAATGAAATTATGAGTACTACCAGAATAAATTAGGACTATTACCTTTTTATTTTTGATATATCCTTCGATATTGAGGGTTTGGGGAGTGTTAATTCCAGCCAATGCATTACATGATATTGTGGGATTCAACTCTTCAGAAGAAATCTCTTCTATGTTTTCATCTTGAGATGGTTCTTGTTTTTGTTCTTTTTCTTCTTCCTCTTCACAATCTATGTATAATTATTTCTTCTCACCACACTTATGTCCTTTACTGTACTTGTTGTCATGATTAAATCATAAACCTTTTGTTTTTCTTTCCTCCAATTGTTGAGGTGTCAACCTTGTAGGTTGAGGTGTTTTAGAAGAAGGAACAATATTCTCTCAATAGATGTTAGGAGTGGTCCTTATAATAGCCATAGCCATATTTTTACTTTCAACATTTCTCGCCACCCTGAACGCATTCTCCAATGATTTGAGTTCCCAAAGGCAAACCTCATGTTGAATGTTATCCTTTAAAGTTCCTATGAATACATCAATCAGGTGCTCATATGGAATATCCCTTACCTTTGGTATAAGAGCTCATCTGGAACATTAATCAGGTGCTCATCTGGAATATCAATCAGGTTCTTAACATTTGGTATGAGAGCTCAAGGTCTTGGGGTTTCGTTGCTACATCTAAGACACCTTGGAATTTTAGCTATAACTTTTTTTCTAGTACGTTTCGGAAGGAACCCCTTGGATTATATTTAGTAGATGGGTCAAGGTACGTGGGGTTAACATTTCATCTCATGAGGCATTATACTTTCGGAGATATAGCCTCTGTAAGATAGGGCTATGGAATCATCCTGATTTAGTGATCGCGGAATTTTCGATATACAAATTTTTTTGTGATGCTTCAGACCCTGAAACCTAGAGGCTATTCATATAAATTATCAAGGTAGCTTTGATAAAAAAACTCACCTTATGGGTTATCCTGCTTTTGTAGATACACCCTGTGTAAGATAGGGTATTTGAGTAGTCATATTAACTATTCTCAAAAATGTGTTCTGGGTAAAACAGTGATATCTTCTTCAATGAGTATCCAAATTAAGTGAGACTAGTTGCATTGGATAGTGGATAGTCTATAGTATTTCTGGTGCAAGTTTCAGAATCAAATATCATATATTATGCTCTTGGAACGCTTTACAAGTATGCTCTCCTGGAAGGGACAAAAATCAGCAAGGTGTGGGGAAGTTACCATAACTTCCACTTGGCACATCCAATTTTTATCAGACCTATGGCATTGCAGAGAAGACGTATCAAAGAAATCTAAAATGAAGTTTCCATACCTAGAAGGGACAAAATTTTGGAGATACATAAAAAGAAAGATCATCTAGCAGAACCACCTCGAAATCAAGGTTTAAAAGTGATACTTGGCCAAAATACCACCAAAAAGGGAATTTCTACACCAAATAAGCCTCCAGACAGTCCTACTTGGACTCTTGATGAAGGTGAAGAAATGCGCAGGGACAGAAGTGAGTTACAAAAGAAGACAGTAACAAAAGATGAACTATAAGGGATGATGGATTCAACTGAAGCTAAGTTGGAGGCAATAATGGATACTAAGATGGATGGTTTAAAAAGGGAGATCATGGAAGGATTGAAAAAATTCCTAATAGAGAGGCCACCGGAAAGTGAAAACGTATCCCATGAAATTCATGATGAGGACACAAGGAAGATGAATCAAGACTAGAGAAACTCCAACTTTGGGTTGAAGACCAACCACTTTCCCAAGATCGATATGAGGAAGTTTGATGGAAAGGATCCAATCACATGGATACTTCAGATGGAGAAGTTCTTTGATCTACATAATGTGCCACTATTTAGGGCTTAACATCTTGTATTGGGAAATTTATGTGGTGTATAAGGAGGTCGCACCCTCAAAGAGGCTTATTATCTGAAATTATCTCTTTGTCAAGGCGTTGAGAACTTATTCTGAGGTTTTTTTATGCTATTTTGATATTTGGTTCTTAAAATCACATGACCATTGTCGATGTATTGCCTCTTTCAAACTAGAGCATTGGATCGAGCTTGACAGGACTTGGTCAATCCCCAATCCAACACTTAGTCAAATTTTCGATACATTTTTTCTTATCGACAAAGTTACTTTGAACATCTCTGGTGTAAGTCAGAAAATTTATAACAAAGCCATCGGTGCCCACTTCTCCATGTCAACATAGTTGTTTCAAATGTCTCTGAACAAAATATTCCATATCAGTGGATTTTCTACGATTACCTCTGGTACATATCGACGAGGCTAATGTGTTTCCATTTGGTTTCACTCTTACATGTCGATAAGGTTCCTCCCAACTCCTTTGGTACAAGTCTGACTCATTGGCAAACTTAATGGTAACCCCTCCATTGTAAACAACCCATTTTGAAAGATTTAATATGAATATTGATGGTTCTTCACCAGCATACTTAACACGAACATCTCCATTTTATCAGCGGACTTGGCACCAATGTCGTCATTATAGCCCAGATGGATTCCCGCCAAATCCCTACTATGTTATTTAATACTACCCGATGACTTGTTAGGAACGCCTTCGGTACACTATCAGAACACTTGTTATATTTAGCTTTGGTTTCACTTCCTTCATTGGACCAATTGTCAACAACTTCACCTGGACTTTTTCCCAAGATAAGTCAAACTTCTTCAAAATCTCACTATGTCTCGAATCATCCTATCCTCTTCAGACGATGACTTACCCCCCGACATTGACTCAATTAATTCCTCGGGTACCAACATAGGATCACATAAACAAATGTATCTATAATCTCCCACTACTGCTCAAAAGGACTTAATAATTTACATGATTTTCAAAATTAACATGTTATGTGTTGTTGTCATGTTATCTTTTGTTACCGATACACTAATGATGAATGTGTTGTTGCAGATTCAAACATGTTTCCCCGCAAGAAACCTACAAGTAGAGTACCCACGAAAAAATATTCTAGTAGTGGACGCTGACAAGAGGAGGAACCTGATGCACCAAGGGTTGTCTATGATTATACTACGGGACTCTTAGAGAAATGGGGAACTTCACTCAAATGGGGTGAAGTTTTCCAAATATTCAAGAAGCAGAACTTCCTTGTGGAAGTTTAAGATCAGGATGAGCTCAAAATATTCAAAAACATTTGGAGGTCAAGATTGCATAGGGTGGTGGCTCGTGCATCAATTTCCCCTTATGTAGACGTGATCTCATGGATCCTCAAGAATGTAGACCTTGACAACCGATATACACTAAATGCTAAGGGGAAACCCATAGTGTCATTCCAAGTAGCTAACATATTCAATTATTACCATTTGGAAAAATGAACCTAGTCACTCGATGATGAACTCATCAACAATTTCCCACAGAAGGTGAAGGATCTATTCAAAATATGGTACAAGCCAGATAAAGCTTTCAAACTCATACTGTCTCGTGAATATCCAACCACTTCACTAAGAACCCCATACCAATACATTGTGGCAATGCTATGCAAAATATATGGGGAACAAGATGCTTTTAAATTCACTTTATTCCTTATGCCTCTGATATACTACTGCGTTGATGAAGGGTTGTCATTCAATTGGGTTGACATCCTATCAGCAGCCCTACTAGAGTCCATCAAAACCATCAAGGATACCACTCATGGCCAATTCCCAAGATTTCACATGTAGTCTTATTTGTTGTATATTTTGTGTGTGCACCATCAATATCCCAAGATGGGTTGGGCCTGGAAACCAACCAACCCGTCTATGCATATATACTGCAAGGTGCTCTAGGAGCACAAATACAGAACAGAGTATCATAAGATCTGTGATTATTTCTTAGTTCCATTCTACAAGCTCATCTTCGACTCACCAGCTTTGTGTATGACCGATAAATAATTGGCAATAATATGGAAGATTGGAGACTGGTATTGTTATCCCCCATTTCTAGGGATAACTAGACAGATGATGTCTCGAGGCCCTCAGGTTACAAACATGGAGTACCAATAGACAGACCAACATGAAGACCCCCACATAACACCACACATCACCATGAGATTGATGGTTGCACCATTCACCACACCATCTTGGCTCACAGAGGATAGCGGCTCTTGCTCCATGAGGTAATCAGTCTGGCATTGCGGTAAGTGTCATTTTAATAAATGAAGTGTTTGAATATGTTGCAAAGGATTATTCATTTATTTTGAAAATGTTTGCTTCGAAATTATGCTCTTTTCCATATTTCACCTCGGTGGTTGAAATTGTTATCGTAGTAAGTGGTCACCCTTAGGGAAAGGGTTGCTAGTGGGGGGTCTCCTTGATGATTCACCGTACCACTCCCACACATACTTGCCACTTTCCATGCTTCCTTCCCTTCATTTCCTCATCTATTGGGTTTTTAGACCACATTGACCCAAGAAGGGCTTGTACCTCATTTCATGAGAAGAAGGGGTTGAAGGCCTAGAGACTTGTAGCTAGAAAATGATAATATCCAATCATAAACCTTCCAGATGCTCACACTGAGATCTCGAGATCAATGAAGTGTTTTTCACAAACATTGAGGGACTTGTTGAACACTCAACACACCCTAAAAATCCTATGTCAAATTTTACTTTTTGGGTACCACTTGATATTTTGCACTGTCTAATTTGAATTCATTGTGAAAAATGTTGCCTTTTCTTATCATCTTGACTCTCATTAAGTCTTTCAAAGTTTTCTTGAATCTATGAAAATCCATAACTTAAAAGGCTTAACCTTAAATAAAGATTAAAAAGCCAAAACATTTCACCCGATGCTCCCAAATTCGGCATCGGAAGGAATTAAAAGATGAAATAAAACCACTCGAAAAAAATATCGCAGTCGTCGGGCGTTGATCTTCACCGGCATCAGAAAAAGGAAGTTTTCTTTCACGAAAAGAATCACACAAGGATATCTCCAATAACCAATCCCCTTAAGCATCGGTAAAAGGAGAAGAGAGTAAACATTAACGAAGAAATAAATGATATCGTCGATATCCAATACCCGATGCGCTTATCAGAATTGGAGAAAACCAAATCACGATGAACATTGCGACTACGCTAAGGAGTTTTTCTCGATTACCAATTCTCAAAGTGTTTCGGCATCGACAATTTCGATAGGTTTA
The DNA here is from genome assembly GCA_009831015.1 of Picea engelmannii. Taxonomy (NCBI): domain Eukaryota; kingdom Viridiplantae; phylum Streptophyta; class Pinopsida; order Pinales; family Pinaceae; genus Picea; species Picea engelmannii. Next base: position 156,779 of record ML805411.1, on the reverse strand, counting down.
TCCCCGATCGTTGATCCTCGATACCTTTTCGACGTCGACAATCCCAGGCTTAGTTTAAGAATGCACAACTGGAAGAAAGTCCCGACTCTGACTAATGCTCATGAGTTAAGTCACCAGTATACATCGCCATGTGTCCCAAGCCAGTTTCGCCACATCAGAACTATACGATGAAATCGATCGGCATCATAGGTTTTTCAAAGTCGTTACATATCAACGTAAACACCCATAAAACATTTCCGATCCCTGATCCACCCACTAGGAAAGCGACACGATGGGATGTTTTAGCGCTAGATACGTTTATATTCGGAGCATTTAAGGGACTAACTAATTCCAAATATCGCATTAGTTTTTGTTTCATGTGCAAATCAAAAGACCGTTTGAAATTACCAATAGAACACACCACCCTTCTTGCCTCCACATTCAACCCACGATGAATTAAATTGCAGAGATTCGGCGGTAGATTTGTTTGAATTTCACTCATCACCCAAATTAATTGGTTGATATGACCGGTAAGTTATTCCCCATTTAAATTCTCTTGGGCCATTGTAAATGAGACCATTATGTGTGCAAAGGAGTTTCAGAGCATCTAGAGGAGTGATAAGAGCAATTCAAAATCTTCTGAGATCCCTGAGTATCAAACTACAAAGTTTAGCAAGCATTACAGGTATGTACCAGTCTAGATTTTCTGTCTTTTCACTTCATATATACATTTTTATCCAATGTCGCTATGTACATCGACCCTAAAGGATTGTTTCGATTGTAGGAACAATGCCTCCAATAAAACCAACCACCAGGCGATCTCTGAGAGCGTTGAAGCTAAAGGAACCAGGGGTGGGAGAAGGCTCTTCCCCAGCAGCCACAAAACAATTAGAATTTTCCCCAAGGTCAGAACCATTCATCAGGACATCCACCAAGAAGGTTTTCACACAACCCCCGACCTTTGGAGACACAGAGGAAAACACAGGGGGAAAGGCGGTACTCCCGCACTCGGGAGCACTCTTCAAGAAGATCATGCGGGAAAAATTCCCAGAATATACCCCATACAATGACCCTTATATGAGAAATCTCAATGACGAAGTATTGTCGAACATTCAAAGATCATACTTGGACATGGTGGCAAGCAGAACTCCAATTTTCCCCTTCATAGAACTCCTAAAGTTGTTCATTGACCATGCAGACACACAAATATGTTTTATTAATGATGTAAATGGCGAGTGTGTCGGGGTTTTCCTTCCGGTAGAGGTGCAGAGTTATTACAATATTAGAGACTCGAAAGAGTGACTGAACACTGATTTCATACTAAACTTCTACGAGCACCAAGACACTGGTCGAGTGATGAATTCATGGTGGAGGGAAGATAAAAAAATACACCAATCAAACCTTCGAATGGTACCAGACGACCAACTTAATGGATTTGTATATCTATCTAATGGCCCTCATCTGTTGGATGTATGGGGAGAAGGATTGTTCCAAGTTTTCAGAGGCATGGATGCCTCTAGCTTACACAGTGGCCATTTCTGGGAGATCTTTCAATTGGGGAGCCATCATTTCAAATAAGTTGAGCATCTTCATATAATAGGCTCAGATGCCGAAAGGAGAGACTCGATCCTTTTACATAGCTTCATATTTGTTGGATGTCATGTGCACCAGGAATGTGTTTTTCGGCATGACCTTGAGTTGGCATGCCTCAAAACTCACAATCCACATTTACTTCAACATCCTGTGGGAGAATAGGTACAAAAAATCCTACTCCCTCATCTGCGATGAATTATCGCATGCATTCATTTCATTCTTTTCAAAAAAGAGTGTCCAATACTATCGGCTGCAACCAAAAAGGTGATAGCAAAAGTCAGCCACTGGTATCTGGACGAACGCGATACCTACATTAGGGTATTCGGGGCCACTGGAGCATCTCATATCTTACCTACACATGTCCCCGACCGACTTTTTGTGGGGGAAATTTTCTACTAGACCATCTTGCAAGGTTACAACGCTACTCTGGTGAAAGATAAGAAGCGGGCATTTATACCTTATGGATTCCATATAGGTTTCTACCTAGTAAAAGACACCACTCAAGCCAAGCAGGAAGGACTAAGTCAATTGGAGTTCCGCTTCCAAACCGGTCATTTTCACAAACATGACCCAAGGGGTTTAGTTTTGAAGCACCCATCGCAAGTGTCATCCTGCTAGACTTATTCCCACGACATTTTTGAAGATGAGGTCTTTACCGAAAATGCTCAGGATTGGGATGAAGTCGTTGCAAGAATGGTCGACCCTAATATGACCAGGTTCAAATCCATGATCCTGGATGAACATGCAACAATCCTAGAACAATTGTCTCAAGGGGCCCTCAGGGCTAGAGAAGAAATGATAGCAGCCGAAGCAGCAGAAGCCCCCAGGGTAGCAGCTGAAACAACAGAGATTCCCTGAGTAACCTCGGTACAAGATAGAAGTTCCCCCGAGGCTCAAGACACATGGGAGAGGGGGTTACTCATGTTATAACATGCGTAGTGGATAATTTATTAGTTGGAAGATGACCCAGACATAAATATGCCAAGGCTCCCTATCGACAACCTGGATGAAATCCAAACGGGACCAAGCGGCCCTGAATTCATAGACCTTGATGAAATTACTGGGTTAGATGACCTTGAACTCACAACACCACCAGTCGGATCTAGGACAGGAATTTCGGCTCAGCCAGGGACCATCAAGGCATCGCAGAGGATCGGTGCATCAAACCCTTTAAGTGAGCTAATAAATATATATGACGATGATGAGAGCCCAGAAGTATCTCTTGTGACCCCTATGCATATCGAAGAAGAAAAGGGAACAGAGAAGCTATCTTCCCCTGTGCCCGACGCCCAAATTCAGAAGGTTCCACTGAAAGAACAAGGAGTCGAAAGTGTCCTAGACACTAAGTTGCCCGATGCGTCGGAGACCCGAGAAGATAGTCTAAAGGATGAGTCAGGGTCGGACGAGCCAAAGGAAGAAGATCCACAACAGGAAATTGGCATCTCAATGGCTGATGAACAAGTAAATATCAAGTCTATCCCTGATGCTTCTATTTCAATCGGTACTCAAACCCCCGATGAGCAACAAACAGAATCTGAGCCTTCTGAGAACATGGAGGAAACTCAAGAACCTAGTCTGGAGCAAGTATATACCATTGGAAGTCTAGGAAATACGCTCACATGGGGGGATCAACAGATTCTTGAACCTAGGGATGAAGTAGCCGACATACATGCTATAGGTTATGATCAGAAAAGGAAGGATATCATCCAGAGAACCACCAAGAAGAGGAGGATCACTTTAGATCGCTCCATTCTCATCACTACGAAGGAACATCTAATCAACACGAAACATGCTAAAACGTCTGAACTCATCGACGTAGGGATGGAAATCACAGATGCCACCCTGGAAAGAGATAAAAGAGATGAGGAGGAGCTGGCCTCTACCATGAAAGAACTGGAACATTTGCGCCACTTGGCAAAATACTATCAGAACACCACACAGGTCGCGATGTTCCTAAGGAGCGAATTTTAGGAGGCCTACAACAAATTCATAGATGAGTGGAACCTATTCACTGCGAGGATAGTTGAGCTCCAGGAAGACACCCTCATGGCACTTGCAATGTGCAAAGATATGGAGTGGTGGTACAAGAAAGTGTAGCAATCCGTAGAGAGATTCAACTACAATGGTGCAGTCCAACAGGGCCGAGATACAGAGGAACATGGGATTCAGGTGTTGAACAAAAGTAGTCTTGATGCATAAGGAAATCGGTCGAGTATTGGGAAAAAATGACTCAGGAACCTCATCGGGAGATTCAAGAAAAATGGGCCAAGTGCGAGAAGAGTTGGGTCAAAATTAACAAGGCAATGAAGGATGACTCTTTCGACTTGCACAACATAGTCAAATCGCACATCGATCAAGACTCAGCATGGGATGAAGAAATAGCAAAGGTGGTATACATGGCGTTAGGGCAGGTGTGACATTTTATGGAACACACGATCAAAGCTTGGGCTATGATACAACAGTTAAGTGCCAGTCTAGTCAAGTATCGGGCACATGTGATAGAGATAAGAGATATTTACGTGGCCTCAATGGAACAACATAGATTCCCATACGCCAACACCTACGAGGAGTTGTTCATCAAGTGGTCAGAGTACGAGAAGAGTCACCCTTTTAAGTGATATCTTGAGATGAATCTTAGACAAACTAATAGGAGAGAATGCCACATGGATAATTTTTCTTTACTTATCTGCACTTTAGTTGTTATTTTTAGTTATTTTTATGTTATAAATAGGAGCATCGACCGATTAGTCAAGGGTCGATAGTTGTTACAAGAAACTCTCATTTTTGTTTTGTTAAGAATTATTTCGGAGGTGCCTTTAATTGAGAAGTCCTTCTGGACCAGAGACAAGTTTATGTTTTCATCAAATGCGTGTATGATTGGATGTGGAGAAGAACTATTTCCTATCTTGTCTCATGAATGGATGGAGTAACAAGTAAGAGCTATTAAATCTATTGATAAGTTATCTGATGCAATGTTTTACAGTTCTTTCTTTAATGATGAAAATGAAACTTTGTTTTTTTATGTGATTGATGATTAGAGTTGAGTGAACTATTTTACTTACCGTCGTTTATCACATGAATGTTTTATTTTGATAATTTGTATCCCAGTCAGTAATTAAAATACTCACATGGTTATTGTATTAGTACTAGGCATGTGGTAGACGATCCTTGCCTACATGCTAGAGTAGAGGGTTATCCCATGCTCAACCTCTTCTCCTGTAGTTTAGTTTGTTCCCACTTTATCACCTAGGTGGTTTATACTGGATTTATCTTATATCAGTCCGACCTAAGAGAAAATACAAAAACAGAATGTCTAAACCGAAGGAGAAAAACCTTCACAAGAAAATGTAAATCCCATCGATTATTTTGGTCGGATCGCAAGATTTGGAGAACCATTCCACTGTTAAATGTTGCAAAGTCTAATTAGGCCTCGATGGCGGGTTTGGTTCCTATTGTTGAGTTAAATGGATTTAGGACCCATCAACATAATTGGCGCTAGAAGGAGGGCTTGAAGAATGAATGGATAAATACATATTCCATATAATATTTCACACAGCCTGCAGATTCAAAACAACCCACATGCATGGCGAGTCATTCCCAATATATCCCACACACATTGACTACTCCTGAAACGAGTAACTCACCCTAGCCTGAGGAAGAACACCTGTACCCATAAATACCTTACGCTCTCCCTCACGAGGAATTGAATCAATTCAGAAGAATCACAAGAGCATACGCCCGATAGATCGATGCATTGTCCTTAGCTCTGATACTTCCTCAAAGACAAAAAAATAAGCAGACCAGTGGTTGACACCCTCGACCAGGTTTTTGTGCACATAGTAGAAGACCTGATAGATTTCAAAATCATCGAAATCAAATATCCTCTTAATCTGATCCCTGAAACGCCCCCCAGCCACGTTTATGAGTCATACGATTTTTCAGAAGAAGAAGGGTTTAACTCAGAGCACTCAGAATCTGAATATATGGAAGATCATAATGACCATGACGAAGAGAGGGGAAACCCACCACAAAACAATCAACCGTGGTTGGCCAGATATGCTTTGTCCATCCCTGGACGAGTACATAACCTTCCCCGACATCTAGAGAAGTTACTTCCTAAGTTTGACCCCGAGACCTTAGGTTTGCCTGAAGACCATATCAAGAAATTCATACTAGCGATCAGACTTATGAATATCCAACATGAAGACGTAGTATGCAGGCTATTCCCCTACACTTTTGAGAATTCATCTTCCACGTGGTATTTTAATTTTCCTGTAGGATCTGTAACTAGTTGGACAGATTTCCAGAAGGATTTTTTAGATAAATTTGCAGAAGAAACTACTACAAGAGCTTTATTAGATGAATTGTTCACTGCCACCATGAGTTCGAAGGAAAGGGTAAAATACTTTAATCAAATATTTACCACCATCTTAAACAAATTCCAGCCTGAAGCTAAACCTACTCAAGAGTTGCAAATAGAAGTCTATGCTAATGCCCTCCCAACTTCCATTTCCATGTTTGTGAAGAGGGTTTCCAAACTAACCCTAGTTGATAATTTTAAAGAATCCAAAACGATAGAGTTCCAAATGAAAGGATGCAAAGAAATTCAGGTCTCCTTAGTTAAGAAAGAATCTCAACCCCCTCCCTGGAGAGGACTATTGCTCATTAGACCCCCAGGAAAACAAGCAGAACAAGCTCCTGAAAAGGGAAGTGGGGACATAGAGGACCTACAACACATGGTCAAAAATCTATCAAATGAAATCATAGACATGAAGAGAAGTGCAGGGGAGGGAAACCAATTAGGCCAAAGACCCTATAAGAATTTCTTTAAAAGGAACCCATCGTTCAAAGCAATTGAACCTCCCCCAGCCAACCTAAATGTCGATCTAGGAAATGTAGCATCCAACTCTTTCTGCACTTATCATCAAGAGAACCACTCTTACAGAGACTACCCTCAATGGTTGCATGCCATGAATTTGATGGCCAACTAGTTTCTAGATGAGGTTTTCCTAATCGAACATTCAAGCGATTCAGTTATGAATCTTGCTGAACAGGAAGATATTTATCCACTAGAAGATACATCCATGCTGATAAGGGATCCTAACCTAATTATGTCTTTTGATGACCTATTTGAGGTTCAAAAAGCACCCACAGAGGTCTCAGTGGTGCAAACACAAAGTACAGGTCAACTCGTCTCAAATGATCTCACTACTACCCAAACTTCGGGAGGAAGATCAACTTTCAATCACTTGAAAGCACCTTTTGATCCCCGAAGAAACCCTATAAACATCCATACACGAGAATCGCCCAAGCTGGATTACGACATAGTAGAAGACTTGAAAAAGTTAAAGGCTAATATAACAGTTATGGACATATGTAGAATCCCTCAGCAAAAAGACTTCATATTACAAGCTTTGAAATCAGTAGAAAACCCTACGACAAGCACTGATGCAGAAATAAATCTAACTCCTACAGATCTAGGAAATAAACCAACTGTGAACGCTTTCTCTGAATATAAGAAGGGAAAACCTTTTGTCCCACCTTTCCTTTTAACATTCGAAGTCTTTAACAGAAACCTCCATAACTATTTGGTCGATTCGGGAGCATCCTCTAATGTTATGCCACTTTCTATTTGTAAAAAACTAAACACAATCCCTCTTGAGTGGAAAACATGTAATACAACTAGACAGAAATCAGGTGACAGTCATGGGAGAACTCAAAGATGTAATGATCAGAATAGTGATACATCCTAAATTTGTTCAAGTGATTGACATCATTGTAGTAGATATCCTAGAAGCTTACGGGTTATTATTAAGCTGAGATTGGTCTGAAAAATTTAAATGGGTACTTTATTACAAACTGGGCTCACCTTTGGTTAGCATTAAAGGGACACAAAAATATGATCAAAATTGATACGAAAAGATATCTGAAACAAACTGTCACTGACCTAGAAACCATAAACGAGCCCTCATTGGCAGATTTCCCTATGCTAGGAAATTATTCATGTGATTCCTACTTTGGTAATTTCTCCCCTCTCTCATCTGATGTCCCTCTTACTCAAAACTCTGAAATAATTTTTCAAGAGTAATTGTCGATAGCAGCAGAGGAAACCCTCTTATGCCAAGAACCTGCGTTAGAAATCACAGAACTAACGGGAGGAGAAGAGGAAAGTAATAGGAAAAGGGAAGATGATACATGTCTCCCACAAGTTTGGACCCTATATTTTGATGGATCTAAACCACAAGAAGGGTCAGGAACAAGGTGTATCCTCATTAATCCGAAAGGAACATGACATTTCCTGTCTTGTAGACTAGAATTTGAATGCACGAACAACACTGTCGAGTATGAAGCTCTAGTACAAGGTTAAAGAAAGCCATAGATTTAAACGTTAAAGAATTGAAGGTTTTCGAATATTCCAAAATCATCGTTAGACAAGTAAGGAATACTATACACTACAATTCTCCCCACCTAAAGAATTACAAACAAGAAGTACACAGGTTAGTAGAGAATTCTGAAGCTTTCAACATTACAGTGATTCCCAGAGAAAAGAACATTCTTGTTGATTCCCTGGCCACCACTGCTTCGAGGCTATCACCTCTAGAGATATATGAATCCTCTCAATTCACTATAGAACTTCTCTACAAACCCTCGGTACCCAACAATATCTCTAATTGGAAGGTTTTTGAGGGAGACGAACAAATTATAAATTTTTTGACTAATCAAGACAATTTTAAAGACTTGGCCATTGACGATGAAGTATTCCAAGATCAATTGACGGAAACCAACCATCATGTAAATCAATCGATCGACAAATCAAAGTCTCACATGATACCAAAGGGAATATATAATTTAGAAAACCTTTTTGACCTAAAAGAAAGATTTAAGGGGTCAAAAAATGCGAAGACCGGTAGTTGTTGTCCCATGCATGAAACCCTAAATCTCAGAACCCCGAAAAACCCAAAAAATGTAAACCTCAATAGGATGATATCTAAAGAGGAAAGGAAATATTATATCAAACTTTTCATACAGTATTAATATGTCTTTGATTGTTCCTACAGGGATCTGAAAACTTATGATACATGTATCATTCAACACACTATCCCTTTAAATCCTTAAGTAAAACCCTTCCAGCAGAAGCTCCAGAAGCACCACCCTTCCCTTGAGCCTCTCATGTGTCAGGAGTTAAATAAACTGTTAGATGCCAAAATTATCTTCTAGGTTAGACACTTTGCATGGGTAGCTAATTTAGTTCCTGCAAGGAAAAAGTCTGGGGAGATTCGCCTATGCATATATTTCAGAAATCTCAACAGGGATTCAGAAAAGGACAACTACCCAGTCCCACCAATGGAGAAACTCATGTAGACCATGTCTGGCTCTGAAATTTTCTCCTTGTTGGATGGTTTCTCAGGGTACAACTAGGTTCTAGTTTCAGAAGAAGACCGCCTGAAAACTACCTTCCGAACTAAGTGGGGAAATTTCGCTTACAAACGCATTCCTTTTGGGTTAATCAATGCAGGAGCAACCTTCCAGAGGGCCATGGACGTATAATTTTAGGGACTAATCAACAAGTCTACAGTAGTCTACTTAGATGACATGACTCTTTATTCAAAGAACAAAGAAGATCACATTGAACACTTAACCCAAATTTTCGAAAGGTGTAGGAAATACAGAATATCCTTAAACCCTAAGAAAACTATTTTCGGTGTCGAGGAAGGTAAGTTGTTAGGCCACATTATATCTCAAGCAGGCATTCGCATAGATCCAGAAAGGATAAAGGTTATAGCTCAACTTCCATTACCTCACAACAAGAAGGTTGGCAGTCGTTCTTCGGGAAAATCAATTTTGTGAGGAAGCTCACCCCCGATTTCGCGGAAACTATCAAACCCTTACAAAACATTATCCACAAAGATGTTGAATTTAAGTGGGATGATGAATGAAAGGATGCTTTCAGCAATATTAAGACTGTGATATCTCAGGCTCCAATGTTGCAAAGCCCTGATTTTAGTAGAGATTTTTTCCTCTATACTTTCGCCTCTGACCAATTGTTAATTGTAGTATTGAATCAGAAGGATGATGACAACAATGAGGCTCCTGTGTCATTCATGAGAACTAATCTCCAAGGAGATGAACTAAATTATCTTTCCATCGACCAACAGGATTACACGGTTTACAAAGTGGTGAAACATTTGAAATCTTATATCCTAAATAATCATACCAAATTCATAGTGCCTCACCCTGCAGTCCAATCCTTATTCACTCAACAAGAGATGGGGGAAATAAGGGGGAACTGGATGGTAGTAGTCCAAGAATTTGATCTGGATATAAAACATGCTAAACTAGTTAAGGGTCAAGGATTTTGAAAACTGGTAGTTGTAGCCCAGGACCAAATAAATGATGACCCCGGATAGGAAAACGAATTAGAATTGTGGTCTGGTGAAGCATCATATGTCTCCCCAGGACAAGAGTCTGTTGATGGGGCATAAATCCCCTGACTCAACAATAGGAACCAAACCCGCCACCAAGGCCCAATTAGACTCTACAGCGTTTGGAGTGGAATGGTTCTCCAGATCTTACGATCTGGAAAAATTATCGATGAGATTTTGTGTTTTCGGGTGAAGGATATTCCGTCACTTGGGATATTTCTTCTCTATATTATCGCTTAAATGGGGGGCTGGTATGAGATATGCAAGCCAGTATAAACCAACTTGACAAATACAGGACAAAATTTTTAACTATTGGGAAGGGGTCGAGCTTGGGATAACCCGCTGCTCGAGCATGAAGACAACGATCTTATGCCAGAGGGCCTAGTACTAATACTCTAACCGAACAAGCATCCGACTACTGTCTGAGAAAGCTACTTAATAGAAAGAAAAACGTATATGTAATCAAGATCATGGCAAGCAAAATAATTCATCTACCAAGAAGCTCATCACATAGCTGAGCTAAACTACTTAACATAAAGAAAAAGAAACACATATGTAACCAAGATCAGGGTAAGCAAAATAATTCATCTACCAAGACATTCATCACATAGAAGCACAACAATTTAATTTCATCATTTAAAGAAAACAACATCAAAACATTGCACCAGATAACTTGACAATACAATTAATTGCTCTTACTCATTCACTGCAAAATTCATGGAATAGGAAAGGAAGTAATTCTCCTCCAACTCCAATCACATACATTTGATGAAAAATAGCTCGTCTTTGGTCTAGAAGGGCTTCTTAATTCATAGCAGTCTCAAAATAATTATCAACAAACAAAAGAAAAAAGTGTTCTTACAACCACCATCCACCCTTGGCCATCGGTCGATGTCCCTATTTATAATATAAAGTCTTAATAGTAATTAACGGTAAAATATAATTTGAGCTAATCAAAAATCACCACATGGCATTATCATATAACAACCTTTCAATAGTCCACCCGATTTATTTCTTGAAAAGGGTGGGCTCTTTCATAATCAGACCATCTGATAAAGAGTTCTTCACAGGTGTTGGCCCATGGAAATCTATTTTGTTCCATTGGAGCTGCATATATTCCCCTGATGTCTGTTGCGTGCGCCCGATACTTTGTAAGGCTGAAGTTCAAATTATGAAGCATGGTTCTGGCTTTGATTGGATGTCCTGCGAACTATTGTACTTGCCCTGGCTTTGCATCAGTGACCCTTGAGCATTCTTCGGCCCATAACGCATCTTGTTCGACTTACAACTTGATTATTTTGTTTAGGTTGATAAACATATCAACGGTACCATACTCGGGGAGTCCGATGTATTTCATTATTTTATTGATTTTATCCCAGTGCTTCTGACTCCTGGCCCATTGTTCTTGGATTTCTTCATGTGGGATTCGAGACATTTTGGATAAGTATTCGGTTGATCGCTTCATGAGATTGAAATTGATTTTACTTACTAGCCAAATGTCGTGGTATTCCTTTTCGCGACCTTTCTGGATTGCCTCAATATACTTAAGCCTCTCCACTGCCTGCTACGCCTTCTCATACCATCGCTCCATTTCCTTACATGTTGCGAGTGCCATGAGAGTGTCTTCTTGGAATTCGTCTATATTCGAGATTAACATGTGTCTTTCCTTCTTGAACTCATCATAAACTTTACCGAACTCATCTCTCAAATACATAGTTGTCTGTTTAGTACCCTTATAGTAATCGACAAGAATGCGCAAGTGTTCGATCTCCTTTTGGGTGGCGACAAGTTCCTTTTCATCTCTCATGGCTCTGTCCTGGGCGGCCTCTAAGAGGGATTTTTCCACACTAATCAACTCATATTTATGGGCGTCTATTGTATCGATTAACTTCTCCTCAGTGATGACTATGATGGACTGACCCAGGGTGATTCTTCTCTTCTTTGTAGTACTCTGTATGATATCCTTTCTCTTTTGATCATAGGATATCACATAGATGTCTATGACCTCATCTACCGGGTCTGGTATCTGCTGATCGCCCCATGTGAGATTGTTTCCCAAGCTTCACACAGTGTATATTTGTTCGAGAGTGGGCTCTCGAACTTCTTCATTCAGCCTTGTAGATCCAACTTCTACTTTTTGCTCACCGAGGATCTGGGTATTGTGTAGGATAGAGGTGTTAGGCATAGACTTGTCAATTACTTGCCCATCGATCGTGGAACTGCCGATTTCCTTCTGTGGAGGTTTGTTACTCGGGCTGACATCTATTTCCGGTTCAATGGACTTTCCTGAATTGAGATTACCTTCAGCTTCAGCTTCCTTATGTGGGACTCCCTGGTCTTGAACCTTGGGCCCAGCATAAGAGACCTTTTCGGGACTTGGGGAAGGGATATTTTCGGTACCTTCTTCTTCTTGGACGTGCACTAGGGTGCCATGAGAGGGCTTCGTTCTCTCTTCGTCATTATATATGTGTATAATCATGCTCAAGGGGTTGGGCGCTTGTGTTTCTATCGACACCCGTCCTGTCTGTAGTTGAGTTGTTCCTTCTCCTGAGGGATCAATTGGTGATATCATAGATTTGGGATTGCCTGACCCATTGGTGCCATCGACAACTGTGAGATCGAGATCGCTTAGTTCTGTCGGGACACTTTAGATGGTAGTTGAAATCCTGAGACTTATGGCAAGATGCGGGTTATCCTGCATCCGTTTCATTAATAGCTAAGCTTGATGGTGTAAAAGTGCGCCACTCTCTTGAGTCGTTTGATCTTCAGGGAAATCTCTAATTTGTACTGGGGATCCCTGATGAGCTTCTGTGATCTCAATTTCTTCTTGGGGATCATTTGTTTCTTCCCCCAATTCATATGCTACTGTTACTTCAGGGCATCGACCAACTCCTTGAACTGCTTGCTCCAAAAAAGTGGCTTGCTCTTCAAAGCTCATAGATCTAAACCTGGTTCCTCTAGGATCAACCTTCCTGGCTATCACCATATCCCAGTCTTGAGCGTTCTTGGTGAAAATTTCATCCTCAAACCATTCATGGGCATAAGGCCAACAGGATGATACCTGTGGCGCGTGTTGTATGACCAATCCCATGGGATCGTGTTTGCGAAATCGGCTAGTTTGGAACCGAAATTCCAATTGACCTAGCCATATTTGTTTAGCATGTGTGGTGTATTTGACCATGCAAAAATCGATACGAAACCCATACGGTATGAAAGCTCACTTCTTGTCTTTTACTAAAGTTGTGTTGTATCCTTTTAAGATGGTTTGATAGCAGATTTCTCCTAACACTAGCCGGTCGGGAACATAAACAGGCAATAAATGTGGTGCCCTTGTGGCGCCTAAAATCATGATGTAGATTTCTCATTCATCCAAATACTAGTGGCCAATTTTAACTATGATCTTCTTTGCTTCATCTGATAACCTAGGGAATTATTTCTTAAAGAGAAAGAAGTAAATGAGCGTAATAAACTGATCACAGATAACAACATAGGATTTCTTGTACCTGTTTTCCCACAAGATGTTGTAGTATACATGGACTGCGAGCTCCGAAGGGTGACAATTCAAGTTCATCCCGACAAAAGCGTTCCTGGCACAGATGGCATCCAATAGATACGAAGCCATGTAAAAGGCGGGGGAATCTCACTCCTTTGGCGCCTGGGCCTGTTTTATGTAGGTGCTCAACTGTTTAGAGATGATAGCACCCCAATTGAAATCGGTGCCTTAAATGGCGACTGTAAAGACAGAGGCATCCAAGCTTTCGAAAACTAGGAGAAGTCTTTCTCCCCATGCAATCTGCAAAGAAGGGCCATGAGATAGGCGTATGGTTCCCTGAGATTGATCGTTGGGTACCAACCAAAAATTCGGTTCATGAATTTCTTGTCTTCCCTCCACCAGGATGCCATGATTTTTCTAGTGTCGTGAGAGGCATAGAAACTCAACACGAAACCAGTGCTCAACTTTTCTCCAGACTCATTGAGTTTGTAGTATTTCTGAACTTCTGATGGCAGGAAAACCCCGACGCATTCTCCAGTTTCATCATTAATCGAACATTTATGTGCATCGATGTGATCAATGAGCCACTTTAAGAGATCGACGCAAGGGAAAACTGGAGAACGGCTTGCCACCGTGTGCAGATAAGCCCTGCGAATATTTGGGAGGACCTCATCATCGAGCTTCCTTGTATCAGGGGTCGTTGTGCAGAGTATATTCGAGAGGTTCTTCTTTATTAATCTTCTTGAAGACTTCTTCCCAGCGAGGAAAATTTTTCTTTGCTCCAATGCTTGCCTCTGTGTCTCCGAAAGATGGGGTCTGGACAAAGGGATCCTTGGTGATCGCCTTGATGATGGACATCGGCTTAGGAGCGAACTCTAATTGTCTTGCAACTATTGGGGAGGAGCCTTCTCCTATTTTTTATTCTTGCAGCTTTGGTGCCCATGGTGGTTTCCTGGTGGATGGCTTCTTTGGATGCATTGTCCCTACAATCAAAGCCACCCTTAGAACACATATACAGAGAAACGTCATGTGGGAACATATACAAATGAAGCGTAAAACCACAAGCGAACCCATACCTGTAATGCTTTCTAAGATAATTGTTTAATACTCACTGGACTTTGGATGCTTCTTCTGCACTGGTGGCTTCATTCTCCTGTTTGTTCTGAATTCCTTGCTGCGCAAAGTGGGATCACATAAAAAGACTCGAAAGAATATAATAGGGAGATACTACCAGTCATATCAATTAGTTAATATGGGTGATCAATGCAGATTTCAAAATAAACCACTATCGGATTTCTGTCGCTGAAACTTAACTGGTTGACGGTGGAGGCACGGATAGAGATGCATTGTATCGGGGATTTTAATGGTTCCCTTTTGATTCATGCATGAGATAGTAACTAATGTGCGATATACGAATTAACTAAAGCTTTGAATGCATAGTACTTGACACAGCTGAGGGTTAAACGTCACATCACGTCTTACCTTCATAAAGATCAGGGATCGACTACTATTTAGATGGTTTATCCATAGTGCTATCTTCTTGATAAAAATCCTGATACCGGTGACAATTGGATTGGTGATTAAGGGAACATTTCAGGTGTCGGCGGTCAACGATGGAACTCCTCTTTTTTGCAATGCTCACGATTACACTTTTCTGTCGAAACCGAAAGGATCGACATTCGGCGAAATATTTTTGAAGGTTGTTCATAAGAAAGAAAAACTACTATCATTTGATGCCAACGAAGGTCGGTACTCGGCTACTTTGACTTCTCAAAGTGATTTTCACCACCTTAATCTTTCCCTGATGCTAAACTTCTCTAGGGAGTCGAAAAAGTTTCAGGTCGTTGATTCCTTGAGTAGTCGTTGTGTCTCTTAAGATGGTTCTTTGTTGTATGTTCAAGAGAAACTTAAGACATGAAACATATAAGATAAGTGGATTATCAGTCTTAGACCAAGATGAGAACAATCAAAGGTGGAAAACAAGGTGGTACCCAAAAGGAAATGGTCACAGAACTTTTAGGGTGTGTTGAGCACTCAACAGAATCCTGGTATGAGAAGCTGACTTATCTCCTACATCATGGTACTTGTCCAAAAAATCTAAACCCTAGGGAAAGGAGAGCCCTCAGGTTGAAATCAGCACAATATCGCCTCATAAACTTGGTACTCTTCTGAGTTAATTACTATGGGGTACTTTTAATATGTCTCGAACGCGAATATACAGACAAAATTCTGAAGGAATTACATGATGGCACTGCATGTGGCCATTTCGCAGGAAACACCACCACTCATAAGATACTGAGAGTCGTCTATTATTGGCCCACTTTGTTCAAAGACACTCACACATACTCTAGAAACTATAAAACTTATCAAATAAGCGTTGGGAGAGAGAAGAGAGCAGTGGTCCCACTTCAACCGGTGATCGTTTCTAGTCCTTTCGAGCAATGGAGTTTAGATATCATAGGAGAAATTACACAAGGTTCTTCAAAACAACATAAGTACATACTTCAGAAATTGTCGGAAGATCCACAGTGTTGATGACATCTTGTCGTCGACGTTTCGGATCCATAGCAGGATCCATCATCAGGACAGAAAAGTCTGAGAAATGTAAGAGAAGAGCCTTTGTTAAATAGTGATGAGGCGGGTGAA